>OX375882.1:77896781-78135781 GCA_947359465.1 Metellina segmentata
GGTGATGGTGCCTTTGACGATTTGCACGTGCTCTAAGTGGTTTAGAAAGTCTCGTCTCCTGGATCAGTTTATTAACCAGAAACCTCAGCATTTCTTGGTGCGCGGAACGATGCATCTCGCCCCTGCATAGCTAGAGATCGATAGGAAACTATGACATTGTGCGGGAAATATTGAATTCGGTTAAATTGGATTACCTCTATCCTGAATGACAATGCAATAGTGTGGATACACAATTTAAAGCTGAAACCTACTAATTTTGAACAAACATTGCAAAACATGTTAAGTTACGAAGCACAGCCTTCACATTGACAACGTTAGTAAATTTGTATACTAAGTTAAAAAAAAAAGTGTAATTTTCATTCATAAGGAAGATTGCATTATTGTTATTTTATTATGTAAATTAAATTATGTATTTTACTAGCCACTGCGTGGTTAGCCCGGTGTTGCCCATGCCCGTGGTGTAAGGTATTAATCTAGTGTAAAATTTTCCGCATATTTAAAATCCGTTGAAGATATATTCAATTAAAAAATTATTTATTTAAAGAAAATCATATTTTAGGTAACAATTTAAAGTGAAATTTTTCGCAGATTTCAAATCCGTTGAGATTTTCAATCTATCTCTAGCGATTCCGATTTTACGAAAAAAAAACTTAACAATCCCAGTCAATATGTTTTTTATTTCTTGCTCTCATTCGCCCAAAAGGGGAAAGGAAATGTAATCTGTTTCTTTTTTTAACGCAAAGGACAGAATATGCATTCTGTTTTTTTTTTTTTTTTTGGAAAGAGAAAGTCCACGTGACGTCACACTCTCTTGCGGAAAATGTAAAAGAAGGGTCACGTGGGTAGGAAAAGTTCATTTTAAGGGGTTTCTTCTTTAGTTCGGACGAAACGCGTTTGAAGAACCAGGTAGAGAATAAAATTATTAAATTTATTTAAAAATCTTCTAGATTGAATTTTAAAATTTCGCCGCAACCCAAAAATTGCAAAAAAATCGGACTACCTGTGTGCCAAATCTCATTTCTGTAAGTGCCATAGATCGTCAAGATTTTGCGGCCGCGATACAAACAAACCGACCGACAAACACTTCCTTTTAGAACAGTAGATATACATAATTTATCCCACCCATCCAATAGGTGATGTTAAGAATGACGTTAACCCTTCTTTGCATGATTTTTTCTTTATTGGTGAAATAAATCAAGGTGATATAATTCATGTTCAAAATTGAAGGAAAAATGGTTAAAAAAATCTTAGTATATATTTATAGTATAAATTTAGCAAAAAACAATAGGATGGTATCATGTGGTATTTTTTAAATTAAACGCAAACTTTTTCAGAAATTGCTCTAAAAATAACAGAAACACATGTTACAAACCTTTCTTCCACTCATTTTCACTTTTTTAGCAATAGAAACTCAAATATAATAAAACAAAATTAAAAACGAAATCATACGTTTATTGCAACTACAACAAACAGCGGAATGACAACTTCAAGCTCGTTTTACTGATAGTGACACTTGCTTATTTTTGGCAGCTATGTTTTTTTTTATGCAATGGACATTAAAAAGGTATCCAGACACGATAAACTTAAAGTGAACTTGTTCTTTTATATAATTTTTGTGCATTCAATGTTATGATGGAAATTTCCACCATCATGCAAAGAAGGGTTAAGCCAATGTAATAATACATTGTACTATATTAACAAAACATTCGATAAACATTTCAACTATAAAATACACAGTATAAAAATTCACATATGCGTCTTTTTTGCTTGTCCTCGTATAATTCTTTAATAGTAAAATAGACGGGTTCGATAAAGAGTTAAGAAACTCTTCAAGGGGTCGAGGCTCAAAGAAGATTGGCGAACCCTGTTCCATATCTTAAAGAAATTTCTAACATTATAAAAGGAAGTGTTTGTCTGTTTGTTTGGTTTTTTTTAGACTCAAAGTCCTGACGAATCTATAACACTTACAGTAATGAGATTTGGCACAGGTAGTCCGAAGTTTTTGCTATTTTAGGGTCAAGGCGAATTTTAAAATTCAATCTAGAACATTTAAAAATGAATTTAATAGTTTTTATTCGCCATTCTTGCTTCTTCCGCGGAGTGAAGAAACATCAAAGTTAAGACTTTTCGCCCTCACGTCACCTTTACGTCAGCCTTTAGAATCATGCCACTTTTTTTCATCTCCCGCCTCTTGAATGGGAGCGACCACATTCGAATGATATTCGTTTGTTTCGAGATTCATTCATTTTGATTTCCTGTGAAACGGATTCCAGTGAAACAAAAGATACTACTAAAGTTATCACTGTCGTTCTTCAGTGCTTTTTTCTATCTCCTCAGCGATAATAGAATGAAAATTTTAACGGATTTGAAACCTGCGGAACATTTTACACCAGATAGATACTTTTTACGTTTGATTTTCTCTCTTTCTTTAAAATTTTCGCAAGAGATTGTTATGTTACTTGAGAACTTTCGCTTTCCAAAAATAAACAGATTGCATTTTCTGCCCTTCGCTTTAAATTAATTCTTTTTTAATTACGGCGGGCACTCGATTGCTAATTATAGGCCACTGCAAGGCCGGGAAGCGATGGTAATTTGTGAAGGGGCACCCAATGGGCGACCATCACTATCCCTAACTAAGGACAGCACAATTACATCCATACCCTGACCCCGGATTCGAACCAGGAACCTTCCGATCCAGAGGCCAACACCTTGACCACTAAACCGGTTGGTCGGCTAATTTAAAAATAAAAACAGATTACATTTCCTGCCCTGTTCCATTACAGCGAAGGAGAGCAAAAAATAAAAAACGTTTTGACTGGGATTGTGAAATTCTTTTTCCGTATAATCAGAATTGTTAAAGATATATTAAAAATTTCTACGGACTTGAAATCTGCCCGAAAATTTTACACATAATTAATACCTTACACCACGGGCACGGGTAACGCCGGGCTAGCCACGCAGTGGCTAGTGTTATATAAACGGTTAGCCAAAGCTTCCGAAAGCAGCAAAATACCATCCCTTTTGTGTCGAGAATGGGTTCTAACAAAATAGCGACAAAAATCCTGGAGTTATCAACATCAATTCCAACAGAGAGAGAGAGAGTTGGTAAAGAAGTGTAGAAAAATCTTATCCCGAGAGACCTTTGTTCCTCACTTCAAAGTAAAGCTTTCAAAGTCCAAATGCAGTGAAGGAGAATGCGAAGGTATACTTTGGAAAAGGGTGTAAAATACTCGTACATCATTTAGGTTACGTCACAGTGAGAAATAGTGGGTTTGGTGACATATAAAGGTCGCACAAATGCTCTTTGGAGTACGATTCTTGGGTGCTTGGATCGAGTACCGAATTTCAGGATTCACTAAATGTGCCATTCGCAAATTTTGAGTCCGAGTAAATATATGTGATAAACTCTACGTCATAATACCATAAAGTTGCTAAATATATATATACAGGGGTAGGACAAAAAAATGTCAACACCTGTGAAAAGATTTTTTTTTTATTAATAGGCCGTTGGTACTCCTTTTGCATGCATTACAGCTTGTATCCGACGTGGAATTGACAAATACAAGTCACGTACAACATTCAGAGGGATACGTTTCCACTCAAATTGCAAAAAGTCACTAATTCAGAAAGTGTCCTTGGAGGGGGGAATCGACTGCACAGCTTGTTTTCCAAAATACCTTACAAAGGTTCATTTATATTGAGATCAGGGGACTGAGGGGGCCGTACTCTATTTCATCGTCGTGTTCATAAAACTAGTCTCGAGCAATTCCACAGGTGTGAATGGGGCCATTATCATATTGGAAGACTGGTCGTTTATCAGGAAACACAGTTCGCACCATTGGGTGAGGATGGTCGGCCAGAAGACTGACATAATCCTCTCCTGTAACACGGCCATTCAGAAAAACAAGTGGGCCAAGACCATGATGTGATATCGCTACCCAGATCATCCATCACTGACCTCCGCCATGCTTAACCGTAGGCCGAAGGCAGTCAACTTGATAGGCTTCTGGTGGCGTTCTCCAAACATAAACACCTCCATTTGTCGGGAATAATGTGAACTACGATTCGTCTGACCATATTATATTCTCCCATTGTTGTTGTGTCCAATTTTTATGCTCGCGACACCATATTCGACGCTTCAAGGCATTGCATGGTGTAATCAATAGTTTTGAAATAGCCGCTTTACCATGAATCTTTGTCATATGCAGTTCACGCCGGATAGTTTTTATGAAACTGCTTCCTGAAGATGTGTGTTTATCTCAGATGTTATCTAGGATGCTGTTGTCTTGTTTTTTTTTATTTTTTATTTATTTATTTTTTTTTTAATTTTATTTTTGCCACAATCCGTTTCAAAATACTTCTCTCTCTGTCAGTCAGCTTGGATTTTCGACCACTGTTGTGCTTTTTAGATGATGTTTTTACCTGTTTCAAATATACTGACATTACAGTCGACACTGTACTTCTCCAACAACTAGAAGGGTGGCCGTTATCGTTACTGAAGCTCCAGCAAGACGGGCCACAACAATCATGGCTCTTTCGAAATCAGAGAGGTCAGCCATAACGCAATTTTAACACAGAAATACATTTCGCATCTGACTTCTATCACTGCTAGTAGGAGACTGATATGTGTACTTTCTCATCCGCTAGGTGGCACTCTTCACCGTTAGAGGGCAGGAGTACACGAGAGGTGTGTTTCGAGTGCTATTTTTTCACAAGTGTTCATATTATTTTGTCCAACCCCTGTTTATAATTACATTGACTTTTTCCCTAATATATATTTATATTTCGTTCTTTGTGGTGTTTGGGTTGGCGGGGGGGGGGTTACTTTTGGCTGACTTCTTCCCATTTGCAGAAAGCATCAATTTGAGTTGTCCGAGTTTAGCTACTTTCTGATGTGACGCCCTGATATTCCAACACTTCATTTTCAGAAATATCTTAAAATTTTGTTTTGGTTTTTATAATTGATAAATTTTATTTTTATTTTTAAATGATATATTATTGTAGAACACCAGGTTTTCCTGTGTTCTGGAACGAGGAACTATGTATCACCTGGTTTCAAGGACGTATGTTCATGC
The DNA here is from genome assembly GCA_947359465.1 of Metellina segmentata. Lineage (NCBI taxonomy): Eukaryota > Metazoa > Arthropoda > Arachnida > Araneae > Tetragnathidae > Metellina > Metellina segmentata. Next base: position 77,901,857 of record OX375882.1, read on the forward strand.
TCTCTGCTGCGCATGCGCCCGTTTGAAAGTGCCAAGCGACTGTTCCAATTCCGATCGCGTCGTCAATGTTGAGTGTGTAGTCGTCAGGAGATTAATACTATTTCGATTCGTGTCTGTAAATACATGTTGTGTCGTCCTATGATTCGATTAGACTCTTACAAATACATATATCTATTCCAAAGGGTAACAAGTCAAACATTTTGTGATTTGAGTTTTAAGTGTATGAAACGATTACTAAAACGATCAGTTACCAGTTACAAAGAGAAACAGCTAAATATTTGAATGCTATGAAGTTGTTACACCAAAAAGTTTGATCCATCCAGAAATATTTCAGTTCAAAAATGTTACAACTCAAATTGTTGCATTCTAGCACTTAAATGACTTCCACTTTCATATTATTACTCTGTTGCAAAGAGTAACTATTCAATTTGTTACTCTTCGGAATTGACAAACTTGTGATGCCTGGTTATAAAGAAGAAAAATGAAACATACAGAAAAATGCGATAGACACAAATTCTGACAATGTTTGTCAATACTCAGTTCGGAAACCTTTAGCATTAATTACGGCCTTCCCTTTGGGTGAACCAATTTTTTTTCTAGTTCTGCTGCTGTTATAATGTGAAACCACAATTGAATTATTGCTTCTATTAATTGGCTTTTATGGCTGGGTTGCTTCTGACTCACAAGTTTCTTTAGTCGGCTCCATAGAATTTATATTGGACTAAGGACTGGGTAATTTCCAGGCCACTGCAGCAGTGGAGTGATTACTTTGATACAATTGTTTGCACAGTAGCAGCCTAACATTGATCTGAATCCTGTTGAAATATAAATGCTTCATTATCTTAGAACGAAAAACGTTCGGAAGGCTTCAGTTTGGGCTCAAGTCTATCCATTATGTATTTTTAAGCATTTAAATACCAAATAATCACGCAAATTTCGTCCACACTTTTTTATGTCATGCACCCCCAGATTATAACATCGTGTAATACGATCAGGATTCAAATCTCCGATTCGTCTGACGTATTTTATGCCATCACTACCAAACAGAGAGATTTTGGTTTCTATACTGAAAATAACTGTCCCATTGTTCCATTGTCCAGTTCAGAAGGGATTTCGCTCAGTTTAAGCTTTTCAACATTTATATGAGATCAAATTGCTCTTATCATGGAATTCTAGCATCAAGACCAGATTCTTGCACAGAACACTCATTGCACTCAACTTCACATTGCATTGTGCCATTTCATTTTGTATACACCCAGATGATATTCTTCTGTCACTTAGGCAGTCTCTTATCACTTGCTGTTTTGCACCGAAAGAGATCACCACTAATGAAGTACCCCCGCATTGTGCGAAGAGAAAGCAACAAGAAATGGTAAAGGCAGGTACGTAGATATTTAATCAACGTCGCACTGGAGCAACACAAAGGACTATTGGCGACGGTCCGGGATCGAACCCAAAGGGAAATAACCCAACCTGTTGAGGAATTGGATGAAATTGAAGTGAATATTTCGAAGCTTAAAGGTGTAGCGTGACTGAGTTGTGAATAATAAATATAAAATGGATTTAAATAAGATTAGCTGTATAAAACTACGCTTTACCATCAATAGATACAAGCAATTACGAATGCATGAAAGGATGAGAAAACGCATTTCTTGAATAAGTTATTATAATGTAAGTAATGGTGTATACAGGAATAATTATTTTAGTTCCTGTCAGTCGCATATTATTATTCAACTCAGTCCGCATTTGGTGACGTAAACACTGTAGTAGATATGGCGGCTCATAAAATTCATAAAATGCTCCACGATGGTTCGAAGTGTATTTGTCAATGTCAGACATTATAATCGTAAAAGTGGTTAAAAGTGTCCCATTGCATTACTATGCTCAGGAATCAAGTACCTCGAGATTAATGTGTTTGCATGTGTAAATATTGTATAATTTTGCACCCCTCTTTTCGCTTTCAATAAAACTAGTTACTCTATAACAGGGAATACTCTATAACAGGGAAGCAGAACCTTTTTAAGAAGTTGGTCAAATGTTGTTTATTATTTTTTTAGAACCAGCTAGTGGGTCACTTGGAAAAGGAGAATCAAGCATGGTAAAAAAAATATATTTTTTTGGTCCTCAATTTTTTAATCCTTTAAAAAGTTAACGATTCCTTTTTGTTTTGCAAATATTACTTTTGCAAGTGAAGAGCAAAAAAATGATATAAAGGGGATAATTCATACATCTTTTATACCGATGCATGCTCTTCACTGAGTTTTTAATGAACAAGGAAAAGAAAACAACATACACATATATACACTCTATAACAAAAAAATCGACGCACCAAGAAGGAGTTGTCCGATGGAGACAAAAATTGGTGCATAGGAAAATTATGTACACAATAGAAAATGATTAAAATTTCAGAACAATTGAATGATTTATTCCAGAGTTACAGTAACGAGCTCAATAAGGTGTTGACCCGCCTCTAGCCTGGATGCAAGCTGTCACACGGCGTGGCATAGACCGATAAAGCTCCCGTATGGTCTCCTGCGGTATTTCTTGCCAAATTTGCTCCAATTGTCGGACTACGTCAACAACATTCCCTACCGGATGCAGTCGCCTTCCCATCATAGCCCAAACATGCTCGATGGGAGAGAGATCTGATGATCTTGCTGGCCAAGGAAGTGTTTGACAAGCTTGGAGACAGTTCATAGCAACACGTGCCGTATGTGGTCTGGCATTGTCTTGCTGAAAAAGAAGAAAGGTACTACGAAAGGAACGGTAGCAAAACAGATCTCAGAATGTCGTCAACGTACCGCTGTGCAATAAGTGTACCTCTATTGACGACCAAAGGGGTTCGGCTATCAAGGGAAATGGCACCGCAGACCATAACTCCTTGTTGAGGGCCCGTGTGGCGTGCAATAGTGAAAGCAGGATCGGAGAGCTGCCCTGGGCGTCTCCAGACACGTCTTCGATGATCGTCAGGACACAGTTGGAAGCGGGATTCGTTCCTAAAGACTATAGGTTCCCAGTCAGCATAATTACAGCCTGATCGAGCCAAGCACTACTGTAATCTGGCTCGACAGTGTGCAGGCGTGAGCGGCAGTTGGCGTAACGGTCGGTACGAGCGAAGATTTCGCTCTCTCAGCAGCCTGTGAATGGTCATGGTAGACACTCATGTGTGGGTCGCACGACTAATGGTTGATAGCCATGAATCAGGCGCTGTGACAGCTGATCTGACAGTCACTCTGTCCTCGCGATCTCTTGTGGCCCTACGTCGACCGCTACAATCATGACGCTGAAATCTGCCATTGTCCACCCACTCTTGTCTGCATCTTCTAATCGCCGCATCGCTTCGACTCACATGACGAGCGATTCTCCGATTTGCCCAACCTGCCTCTTTCAATCGAATGATACGACCTCTTTCAAACTCTGAAAGTTTAGAATCAAGTATTTTTTTAAAATTTGAAAAGAAAGTAGTATTGCATTCTAAAAACGCTTGTTTTAAAAACTCTCCTTCTGAAAGAGGTTTCCCGTGACGAGTAATGCGATGGGCAACTTGAAAACTAGCAACTGTAATGTAATTTTTTGGAATAAAAAAGTTTCTTAAAAGACTGGTTTGTGAATAAATTTATTTTACCATTAGTAGAAAATACTTTCTTCTTTCATCATCTGTTGAAAGGCCGAGATTAGAATGCAACTTTTCAAAATGTCTTTTTGCATTGTATGTACGTGTTACGTGTCAACATTAAACTCGCGTTAGAAATCACCTCATGTGAACGTGGCTTTAGACCGTGTTTACATGAGCCGTTTGAAACGCCCGTCTTTCGAAGCTATCGAGGTCCCGTCATTATATTGTTTTTTTTTTCTCTAATTCAAGTTACTATCTTTCCGACCTTAAAGAGCAGGACCTCGCTACCCACCCCAAACGCGCGTTTTACGCGCCTGATGTGAACGGGGCCTTAATAAATATGTGTTTATCTTTGGTATTTACCATATCTGTTCATTCTCAAGCGATATTTTATAAATTTACATATTCTGCTCAATCGGCCTTCATATAAATCTTAAAACAGCGTGATGTATAATCAATAAATCTAAAACATTTCACAAAAATCATGTATGCATGTTTTTTTCTTTTTTAAGTTCTTTGTTAACACTTGTATTTTCTTCATATTTTCTAAAAAAGAGATTCGAAAACTAATTAAAAGTATTTATGTATGTGATGAAATGATGATGACAAGTTTATAAAAATCAACGCTTGAGTCTTTTAAAAAGTCTGCGTGGGTCAGTGTATGACCTGCGGGTCATAAGTTCGCCATCCCTGCTCTATAATGTACTTTACTAAACTTTTCAAACTCTTTAAAAAAGTAAGGATTTTCAGCCATTTTTGTTCTGGTATGTTTATTTTATTTCTCGTTCTTTCAGCAATTTCGAGTTTCGTACTTTTTATTTAGTTTTGCAAGTTGGAATATAAAGTAAACATGTTTGTTTATTTACCCGCTGAGATAATTGAATAAGGAGCGAGAAAAGCAGCAGAGTAAAAACATTTTTTACTTTAAGGTAAAACACATTGAGAAAGCTTTCGAACGGAATTTCTTAGCTTTTAATTTGTTTCAAATCAGTCGAAGCTCTTATTTTTATACGATGGTAATTCCCCTCTCAATGATCCATTTTATGCTTTGCAAATATATATGCTTTTAAAGTATGTGAAACGAATTCCTTCAGTAATTACATTCACAATAACATTTTTACTTCGTTTCAATAATAACATAAAATTTTGCTATACGTCTTCTTTGAAGTTGATGTAAAATGAATAGTAGCTCTGGACGTGTCAATTTTGTAAATAAAGGAAAAGGGTTAATTTTTTATTAGCCAAATCTACGTCCCCGAGCAACACAGCGGGTTGTTGGTGACGATCCGGGATCAAAACTCCAAGGGAAAGATCCAAGGACACACCGCATTTTGAACCACGGTCAGATGACGAGGTCACGCCTGATCTGACACGCCTCTCCAAACTTCCACTACACGCCAACGAGTACATTTCTGACTAAGACAGCTTTAACATGCAACAGACCCATCTGTGCACGACGGTCTAAGGCTGGATTTGAACTCGCAACACTCCTGTTGCTAATCAGCTACTCTTCCAACCGGCGTCCTCGGTTCTTTCCCTTAAGGGATTGAACCCGGACTGTCGTCAATAGCCCGTTGTGTTGCTCCAGTAGGACGTTAACTAAAAATTACCAATTACCTTCCAACCGGCTACAGAAGTAGGCGTTCTTTTAAGAAAATAAATGTTTTCGATAACAGAGGGTAACCTGCTGTGGTCTGCTTATACTCTAGGAAAGGTTCTGAAGTTGAACTAGTTACTGTCATCTACTTTTGAAAAGTGCCATACAAAATTGAGGAAAGTAAACACATTAACCAACTTTTCATTAACATTTTAAGCAACTAATCATAAACGGATGCTTAAACAATTGCGAGTAGACTACTTAGAGCACAACGGACAAGTCTAATTTCACATCATAGCCGCCTTTCATACTCGTAACGTGTAGAGAAGACGTGATATCATCCCATTTATTTCTACAGAACTCGTCCTTTCGGTAAATTATCAGATTCTAGTCCTTCCTGGCTCTATCTTCTTCCTATCCTTGTGGGCGTAGGTTCATGACTTGTATGTCTTATGTTTAGCACAGGATAGCTAAATATAGCCATTGCGTCATAAGACCCAATAAACCAACCTTTCGGTAAATAATCATATCCAGATGCTTAAGCAATGCGAGGGGACAACTTGAACCACAGCGGACAAATTCAATTTCGTATCATTACGACTTCAGAACTCGTTTTAACAAGACGTGATATGATGTCATTTATTTCTGCAAAACTCGTCCTTTAAATAATCATATTCAGATGCTCGAACCACTGCGTGGACAACTTAAACCACAGCAGGCGAATTTAATTTCGGATCATCGCCGACTTTGAAACTCGTCAACGTGTAAACAAGACGTGAAATAATCCCATTTATTTCTAAACACTCCTTGAATACCGGATTCATAGACATCCATTTACCCCGCTTCGGTAATGGGTCCTAAAACTTCCAAGAAGCTTAGCGGGAGGACTTTTCTGAAGCATTCCTTATCACCCCCGGAAAGACGTCCCAATTCAGAAAAGATCCGTCTCCAAAAGTTGTCCATTCCAATGGCCACTCAGCGCTACTGCTTCGTTCGAAACGCCCATGGAAGAGGCCCCCTACCTCCCCAATCAGGACATCGTTCTGGGACGGGGAACGACCTTTCCCACAAGTCCCCTATCCGCACGCTTTATTGCTCGTAATCGAATCCATCCCAGATACCGGGCAACTCATGCATAGTTATCCCTCGCCGAAGTTACTGGAGAAAGGAATTACTCCCTCCGCATTATTGGCGATTTTAATTGACTTAAGTCGGGCGCCGGCGCTGATTGGATCTCATTAATAAGCACGTGACATAACTCGGGGGTGGGATGTCCAACGGTGCCTGCTGGAGCGTTCCGTTTATTGCTTATGCGCATTTATTAAAGATGCCTCGGTAATGGGTTGTAGAGTGTCGGGGATAGGAGGTGGATCTGGCATGTGAGGGGACCACCGCCGAAAGGGGGTTCTGGAACATGTAGCAGCGGGTAGGCTGGCTACGAATGGCCTGTGAACACTCAGTTCCACTTCACAAATTGATTGGAGGATAAACAATTTCGATTCCCGGAGGACCTGAAATGGAATCTTGGTTATGATAGGAATGGGATATGCATTGGCTAATCTTATCGAACGTTTTGGGGTGGTCGAACATTTATTGAAGTACTAAGTAGTCTTAAAACTGTTTGGGATCTCCAGTTTTTAAAAAACGTTTTGATTTCTTAGTTTGGGGATTTTTTTTAGCGTTTTTTTCCAAAATGTAGAAGTTTGAAAAGCTATGCAGAAAAATGTATCTTTATCAGTAGATTATTTTCAAATTTAAAACTTTGATAGTACAGATGTTATGCTTATAAAGATAATGAGATATAGGTATAGTAAAGGATAATAAGTATAATAAAGAACTAATCAACCAATCGCATCCTGTTTCCTGCGTTTGGAACAGCTTGACTAAATATGGATCTACATCTAAAAAAAACCCTACCGTCTTCCGAGTAATTAAAGTTTTAATTGTGCTGGTGGCTGTCTTGTGTTTAGAGCAGCTTGGCAAAATATAGGTGACATGAGAAACTAACCAACCCATCGCCCCCTTTGTAAGTAAAATGTTTCTTCTGTGCGTGTATGTCCATTTACTTGTCGTTGTTTGAACTGTGTTTGCAGTAACTTGGATAAATATTGCTCCAACTCCATTCAAAGACAACCAAACGTCTACTGACGACTAGTTTAAAATTTCGTGTATGCGTGCCTGTTTTGTGTTTAGAGCAGTTTGGCAAAATACAGCCCTTGTAACTTACGAAACAAACCAACCAATCGCCCCCTTTATAAGTAAAATTTTTCTTGTGAGCGTGTCTGCCCATTTACTTGATGTTGTCTGTCGTGTTTGGAGCAGATTGGCTAAATACGGCTCCAGGACCATCATAACCAACGAACCGATTTCTGAGAAAGATCCCATGCGATTGTATATCTGCTTAGCAATATATGGTCCACGTGCCACAAGAAAATAACCAACCAATCGAATCTTGTCAGTAAAACAACTTCCTTGGCCTGCTCAGAGACCCGACCTAAACCCCATAGAACATTTGTGGGACGAGTTAGAGCGATGCTTACGGAACAGGGAGCAACGTCCGAAATCTACAGCTAAGCTGTCGACATTTTTGTACCAAAACCTTGTTGAAAGTATGCCCAGCAGGGTTGCTAGTGTAACTGCAGTACGTGGGTGACTATCCCCTATTAAAGCATGTTTTTTTCCCTCGTCATATCTTGCCGTCCGGTCCATTATTATAGGGTAGTGTAGAGTGTAACGTTTTTTTTATAATGGCGGGCAAATATGTACTTGGCCGTTGGCTAACTTGAATCATTGGCCACTACAAGGCTGGAAGTGATAGTGACTTGTGAATGGGCACCCAGTGGGTGGACCATCATTGCCCCTAAGAAAGGACAGCACAATTTACATCCCGGATTTGAACCAGGAACCTTCCAATCCGGAGGCCAACACCTTAAGCATTAGACTGGTTTGTCGGTATATAGTGTAGCATAGACTGACGAAAAAGAAGTAATCATTGAATAAATGTAATACTGTACATTTATTAAGTAGTACTGTATACTGTATTAGTACTGTATAGAAGCAATACTGTACTTTATAGAAGTAACGTGCTCTTAATTTCCGGATAGACATACCACTTTGGTGGCATGCTCTATTCATGATAATCGCACCTATTTAAACTAATAGTTTCTCCGTACAATGGGCAAGGGTAGGTAGATAATTTAATTAATATCGCTCTGGAATAACACAACGGGCTATTGCCGACGGTCCAGGATCAAACTCGAAGTGAAAGATTTCAGGACAGCACCACGTCATTTCTAACCACGGTCGGATGACGAGATAACACCTGAGCTTGCAACTCCACTCTTCAAACGTCCACAGCATGCTAACGTGAGGACATTTGAGGCCATGACAGTTTTCACACGCATGATTCCTTTTCTACACGACTGCCTAAAGTTGGATTTGAACTCACAACACTCCGGTTGCAAGTCCTTACTATTCCAACTGGGCTACCATGTCCCTAATGGGTACGAAAATGTGTGTTTGTGTTATAACTATTAAACAGATTATCAAAATATGGCCATTTGGCTATAAAAACTCAAACCAACCAACAAAACAAAACACGACAATCTCGTAAAATCAGGTACACCATCCAAACAATTTTTGATTTCATTAACTGGTAATAGGCAGCAGAGAATACGGAACAATGTCCGTCTCAAAACAAAGAAAACTCCACACACTCTGTTAGACCACCGCTAATTACACTTAATCCTTAGCAGGCGTTTTCCGAATATTGTCCGGAACACAAACTATTGTATTTACTTTTCCCGACAACAAAACACGACGGTAAAAGAGACAGAGCCCTTGTTCCCAATAGCTTAGCAATTACATCGTTTCCTCTGATAGAATTTCGGAGATGTTTTCTTGCGAAAGTACTTAAGCAAACGATTTCACCTGCGTAGGATCATCCGGAACACAGACAGGTCTAAGCAAGCGAGGGACTACTAAACATCGAACAAAAGACACTAACGACCGCGCCCTTGTGTCCTGAGCAGATGATTTTTATTTAGTTTCGTCTCTTATTTGTTCTCTCGGACGTTACGGGTTCACAGTTGCTAAAGCACCTAGAAAGATGACCCCCTATATTTAGTTAGTCCCCTACATTTCAGTTGGTAGATTAATGAATTAATGTCGCACTGGAGCAGAACAACGGGTGACTAGGAAATTATTTTAAATAACATCACAATGGTAATGGTAATTTTTAATTAACGTCTCACTTGAGCAACACAACGGGCTATTGGAGACGGACCGGGATCAGTCCCTTAAGAGAAAGATCCGATGACAACACCTCCGAATTTTGAACCACGGTCAGATGACAAGGCAACGCCTAAACTGGCACCCCACTCTCCAAACATCCTCACCAAACATCGCAATGTAGCAACACACCGGGATCTTAAAAGGTAGGTAAGTAGGTAACGTCGCATTGGATCAATGCTATTAGCTATTGGCGACTGTGCGAATCAATCCCGAAGGGAGAGATCAGAGGACACCTCACAATTTTGAATGCTGGTAAGATGATGAGGTAATGTTAATGATATTTTTCAGTTAACGTCGTACTAGAGAAACACAACGGGATATTGACGACGTTCCGGGATAAATCCTTTAAGAGAAAGATCCGAGGACAACGCTAACAAAAAAAATTACCAAAAAAAAATTACCGAGGACAACACCTCGTAATTTTGAACCACGGTCAGATGACGAGGCAACACCTGAGCTGGAACCCCACTCTCCGAACTTCCACACCAAACATCGCAATGGAGCAACACACCGGGATATTACCAGGTAGGTAAGCAGGTAACGTCGCACTGGATCAAGGCTATGAGCTATTGGTGACTGCCAGGATCAATACCGAAGGAAAAGATCTGAGGACAATGAAGGGGCGGGTTAATTGTGAGTATGGAAAAATGCGAGGACACCTCACAAATTTGAATGATGGTAAGATGATGAGGAAATCAACACCAAGACTCTCTTCCCACTCTCCAAACTTCTGCACTATTACAATGTATTGATAATCTAACAACTTCCACATCACGCAAACCTTTGGACAAAAGAGGCCGTGATCACACACAATGGGAGTGGATCCGAGGACAACACCTCGTAACTTTGAACCGCGGTCATATGACAAGGACCCCCACCTCTCCAAAGTTCGACACCGCACTTGACGACATTTCAGGACAAGATAGAATTAACGCGTACCAGTCCCCTTGTATACAACGGTCTTTGGTGAGATTCGAACTCACAAAATATAATTGCTAATCCGTTAATCTACCAGCCAGTCTACCGTGGCTTTGCGAGGGTAATGGTAATGGTAATTTTTAGTTAACGTCGTACTAGAGCAACACAACGGGCTATTGACGACGGTCCGGAATCAGTCCCTTAAGGGAAAGATTCGAGGACAACACCTCGTAATTTTGAACCACGGTCAGATGACGAAGCAACACCTGAGCTGGCACCCCACTCTCCAAACTTCCACGCCAACCCAACGTGAGGACTTTCGGCCACGACAGATTTAAGGTGCACCAGCCGCCTCTACACCATACGTTTACAAACATCCATGCCCGGACCCAGATTCGAACCAGGAATCTTCCGATCTTCTAGAGGCTCTCTCTCTCTCTCTCTAACACCTTAACCACATGATGGAATTCTCTCTCTCGTACGGGCTATTGACTACGGTCCAGGATCATTCCCCTAAAGGAAAGATCCATAAACAAAACAACGTAACTTTGAGCCATGATCAGATGACGAGGCAACACCTGAGCGGCCCCTACTCTTAAAACTACCACACCAACCCAACATGATGGAATTTCGAGGTAATTTAGTAACTTATAATTGACGTCGTACTAGAGCAACACAACGGGCTATTGACTACGGTCCAGGATCATTCCCCTAAAGGAAAGATTCACAGACAAAACCACGTAACTTTGAGCCATGGTCAGATGACGAGGCAACATCTGAGCTGGCCCCTACTCTTCAAACTACCACACCAACCCAACATGATGGATGGTAATGGTAATTTTAGTTAACGTCGTACTAGAGCAACACAACGGACTATTGACGACGGTCCGGAATCAGTCCCTTAAGAGAAAGATTCGAGGTCAACACCTCGTAATTTTGAGCCACGGTCAGATGACGAAGCAACACCTGAGCTGGCACCCCACTCTCCAAACTTCCACGCCAATCCAACGTGAGGACTTTCGGCCACGACAGATTTAAGGTGCACCAGCCGCCTCTACACCATACGTTTACAAAAATCCATGCCCGGACCCGTATTCGAACCAGGAATCTTCCGATCTTCTAGAGGTTCTCTCTCTCTCTCTCTCTCTCTAACACCTTAACCACTATACCAATTGGTCGGCCCCAACATGATGGAATTTCGAGGTAATTTAGTAATTTATAATTGACGTCGTACTAGAGCAACACAACGGGCTATTGACTACGGTCCAGGATCATTCCTCTAAAAAAAGATCCACAAACAAAACCACGTAACTTTGAGCCATGGTCAGATGACGAGGCAATCCCCAAACTTCAACAGCAACCCATCGTGAGGACTTTTGGCCACGACAGATTTAAGGTGCACCAGCCGCCTATACAGCATACACTTACAATATCCATACACTGATCCGATTCGAACCAGGAACCTTCTGATCCAGAGGCTAACACCTTTTCATGTGGCCTTGGGAGGATATGATGTCGTGCAGCTTGCAAATAGTGAATGCGAATAATACAATTTATTAGAGTTTACGAAGCCAATTGTTAAGCCTTGGCAAAATTCAAGCTAGACAAAGAATCTATTGTCTAGTTGCAAAATGAGTTTGATATTTCCTGTTTTACTATCAGTGTCGAAAGTTTCAGTTCATTATTCATAAAATGAAACGTGTAATTCACTTGCTGAAGCTAAAATCTTGTAAAAATGAACCTTACCCATTAGTCGTCATCAAGCAAAATTCACTTTGTGATAACCTAAAAGCATATCCAAGTTAAATAAAATACACGTCTCCATGATACTTTTGTTATCTCCTTAATAAGCTTGATTTTATTGGAACTTAAGGTTCTGTTTACTCTACTGAAAGGATGCACTTAAGTGATTGCTTTTCTGGTGGCCAATTGTATGAACCGCTGAGAGTTTTATCATTTGTCTTGAACTGAATACCATTTACTTTATTAAATCTCAATTATCGTCATTAGTGGATCCAATCTACTTGTCTACATAAAAACTTTGAAAGACATATCACAAAAAGGGGATGTAGAAAGTATTTCATTTAAATTAATTTTAGAGACACAAACATTAAGATTATATTTAACGCAAGTTGACAGTATCTTTTATTTTTACGTCAGCATTAGATTAGTTTTAATGTAAGGTTGATAGCAATTTCATTGTGGTAAAACCTGTTTGTTTACACAGCCCGGTTAGCCCGGTTGGAAGATTGGAGAATTGAAAATCAAGGGGATCAGTGTTAACAACGCTAACCAACTAAATATCGTCGTATATGTGGGGGCAGGTTCACATTATATCCGTCGTGGTGTCAAATGTCCTTACGTTAGCCTGGCGTGGAAGTTTGGAGAGTTGAGTGTCAGCTCAGGACCTGGTTCAAAATTACGAGGTGTTGTCTTCGATTCAATTCCTTCGGGCTTGATCTCGTACTGTAGCCAATATCCCGCTGTTCCAGTACGAAGTTGATTAACATGCCTACTTATTTTCAAAATTGTGACAGCATTTTTTGTTACTCGTGAAAAATTTCGTCCCTTTTTTAACTAATAGCGGACGAAAAACAATATTTTTCGGATTATCTTTAAGGAGAAGATTCTTTAAAGGCGTCGCCTTGAAAGAAAACATCGGAATCAAGTTGGTAGATTGCCAAGAAAACCATATTTAGAAAATATTTAGGTTTTCAATTTTAAAATTTAAATTCCCCATGGCTAGACCTAGAACTCCTTTTTTATACTTGAGCAGCACATTTTGTGCTTTAGCTGATTCATTTTGTATTTGAGCAACTGAAATCGCTACTAAATTGGGTTTAAGAGGACCTTTATACAGCGATGTTTTTTTAACGTATGCTACTAATATTATAGGTGTTTACTCATGCAGCGCTGTATAAAAGATTGAGCCAGATTTGCGATTGGATAGACCCGAAAAACTTCATTTCTCCCAGATTTGTGAACAGATAAAAGATTCTACGAAATTCTAGACTGATGATTCAGATCATCATAGTAATTCTGAATTTGCTATATTTATTTCATTCATGTTGTTAACTTAAGAATGAACTTTGAGGCGGATTTATGTTTTTATAAAAAATGTTAAATATGTATAATAAATCAAATCATATAATGTATCGTATAAGTATAAAAATTAACAAGTTTTATTGTTTAGAAATAAAGGCTTCAAAGACGTAAATACCTATAATATTAAAAAAAATTCAACTGAAGTAATATATCATTGAATCTGAATTCAGCATTACAATTCAAAGTCCCTAACTGCAACAATGGAAATAAGCACAACAAAACTCCTCCATTTTTCGTTGAAAATAAAGTTTTTAATGAGTATAACAATGGTAAGTACACTATTACACAGCTCATTCAAAATTCATATTTCATTATTACCCAAACCATTGCTGTGCATGCAAGCAATACTGTTTTAAAAATATTTCATCATTCATGTTAAACCTATCAAACTGTTAACAAGTGCCTTTTAAAACTTTGATCAATTGAAATTAATATACGTTTGATCAAAGCGATATTTTGTTCCTGTGAGGAATATTCCGCTACAATATTATTACAAACAGTACTTTTCAGTGCTACTGACGTCATTTCTATCGACGTTTTATTTACAAACAGTACTTTTCAGTGCTTTTAAAGCCATTTTTATATACGTTTTATTCACCTTTCAGGATGTTGGATTGGTTTGGGACACAAATGTAAATGCCATCTATTCCTTCAATTACCTATATGTATGAATCTTGTCTGTCATTACGTAATCTATAAACACTTGGTTTTAAGTACAGGTAATGTTTCATTTCCTCTTTGGAAAAATAATCTGCTCTTTCAGAAGGAAGTTTCGAGAAAAACGCAGCAAGAAGAAACAGTATCAAAAGGAGGCCAAACAACAGAAAGAACAATCCTACGTCGAACGCGACTACCTCGCAGAATGGAATTCCGAACATCCGGAGGAATTCATGGACTTGCGTCTTCGTACCATCGAAGACGAGATGGCAGAAAGGGCTCGATTTGCTGCACAATCTGTTGACGCACCAGAAACTGCCACAGATCTCGACGGAGAAAGGGAAGAAGTAATATCAATGTGAAGAGTACAATTTAATGTGAAGTAACATCTTAAAATGTCCAAAAATAAGGATCAGACACCCTTGAAAACATGGTCTCTTTCAACAAACCTTCTAATAACACCGATGGTAAGAAAGGATCAGTCTGATTTTATATAACTGTTGTGACACCGTCGGATATTTAGATTGTAAAGAGCCCTAAAAACAACGAGTCTAATACTAGTTCCGGAAATTCTGTCCTGTGGCAGTGCTGCTGAACGTTATATAAATAGAGTTGCTGCAGAGAAAGATAAAACTATAAACTGAATGAACTACATACTATTTAATTTCGATCTAAATAATATAATCTCTGCAAGCAACACAGAACTGGAAACTGCCTAATTCTTTACTATACATTCTTAGACTTGGAAATCGAAACAGAAAAAGAAGTATACAAGCCACAGGAAGTATATTTATTTGTGTGTGTGGAAAACAGATCTATATTCATCAGTTTCATAACTCCAAAACTACATGAATAAGAATAAACAAACCTAGATTTTTCTATTTTACACAGAAACTACAGAGAAAATGTTCTAACGAAAACTTTAAAAGCTGACGTACGAAAATATGATCTATCAACTCCTCTAGAGGAGCATGTCCTATTACCTCTTAATTTTGTTGTTTCAAAACCTAAGAGAACATTTCATCAAATTTCGAATTTAAATTATTAATAAAAATATTAACCTCCCTTCATTGTGTGTATTTATGACTTATTTCATGTATTTATATTATTTGTCTCTTCATTAATTGAAGTAATAACTTTGGATTACAATATTTTACGGTACAGCTACATTCTACGTTTATGAGCGCTGGCAACGGCCTTGGCGATTTTGGCGCACTTCCAATGTCACCAAGGAAAGAATTCTTTAACAAATATTTTTATTCCAAAAACATCAATTACAATAGATACAGTGGGCATGTTGAAAAAAAAAATATTTTTAAAAGAAAAACAGCAAGAATTAATACAACCTGATAACGTCAAAATTCTTGCATGAAAAAATAAATAATGAAAACGAAAATGGTTAAAAATACAAAACTCTTAATCCTTTCGTGAAAAATATTATAACAAAAAAAAAATTCCACAACTGTCGAAATACAAAAAAATGGACCAATGGTATCATGTAAAACGATTTAAAAGGACCAATACAATGAAAGGATATTTTAAAAACAAAATAGCGAATGGGAGGAAAGCAAAAATTTCAAACGAACCAATGAAATCAAACGATTTTAAGGGATTTTCGAAGAACTTTCTAGAATATTCAGAATGAAAATTGAACGTTTCCGTTTGCCGAAGTTGCCATGAAAACCACAATAACTGTAACGACAGATAGTTTGCCTTAAGTTATCGTAACTCGCTACTAGAAGTGCGCCAAAAAATCGCCAAGCCGTTGCCATCACTCATAAACGTAGAGTGTAGCTGTACCTATTTTGCTGAATTCAACTTTTTAGTATAATTGGAAGGATTCGAACTCGCAACCCTTCGATTGCTAATCCGATGTTCTTCCAACCGACGGCTCCTATAATATAAAGCAATTGGTAATTATTTAATTAACGTCGTAATAGAGCAACAATAAGGGCTACCTACAATATAAGGAAATATTACTCTTTATTTCACTTTCAATACATATTTTCCTTTAAAAATTATTTTATTCCTTGTGATACATTTTGCTGTACGGAATTAAATTTAGTTCGTGTGAGAGATACCAATGTTTTATGACATCAAATAAACCTATCTTCATCACGGATGCCATCTACAAATCACAGCAATCCCGCTGAAGATGAGTGACCTTCTCGACTGGAAACGTGAGCGCAATGTCGAACGCTCCATCTGCAATTCCCAGTTTCGTGAAATGGTTTTCCAGCCTATCGAGCTGCAGACCAAGTCTGGAGAGTCGATTGAACTAAGGATTTTTATGGAATTGTTCATCGTGAAATAGTTTTACTCCGATCGAAAAGATTGTGCTGAACTTTCCTAGGAGCAGTGGGGAGTTTCTGAAGGTTAAATAACAAATGAATCTTCACCTGTGATGTTTTGAGGGTAAGATTGGCAAATTCATCCGGGGTATATCCAGGGTTTCAAAAGGTTGAGTCCTCATACACAAAACGCCAGGGATAAAATTGAATGTGCACCATTAATTATTTTCGGCAACACGATCGGTTGGCTGGTTTGGGTGTTATGGCGCAAGATCCAAGAGTGGACAAGCTTCGCAAAACATAAGACAGTAAAATTAGAAAATGGATTAAAAAGACAACCACAAACCAACTTTCGAGGAAATGCAATGACTAAAACAGTTGCCCGATTTGGTATTTTTAGTTAACGTCACACTGGAGTAACACAACCGGCTATTGTATCCCGATCAGAAGTGTTGCGGATTATTAACAAGAGGAGTACGAGTTTGACACTCCATCATACCAAAGACGGTCATATATGTGGTGGATGGTGCACGTTAAATATACCGTGGTCTCAAAATGTGTTCTCGTTGGCCTTTTGTGGAAGTATGGAGAGTGGGGTGTCCGCTCAAGTATAACCTGGTCATCGAACCATGGTTCAAAATGAAGTGGTATCGTCCTCTGATCTTTCCCTTCGGGTCTGATCCCAGACCATCGCAAATAGACCACTGTGTTGATCCAGTATAACGTTAATTAAATACCTACCTACCTTGACAGATCTGTATTTTCTCTTATTCCCCTGATGGAACACTTAAATCTTAAATCTAACACTCAAGCATATTGCAAGGTCAGAATATAATGTTATGATACTAACACATATAGACCAGTCGGTGTAGTAGTTAGATAGGTAGGTATTTTAAACAACATTGGCAACGGTGCAACACAATGGTGTATTTGAGATGGTCCGGGATCAAACCCGAAAGGAAATAACCGATGACATTACTAGGTAATTTTGAAAGACGGTCAGATGATAAGGTCCCACTTGTGCTGTGCAATGGTCAGGATATTGGCTTCTGGACCGGCTTCAAATCCGGGCTTAAGGCATGAATGTTCGTCTTTATGGCCTAAATATGCGGTAGGTATGATATGTAATGATACGTGGAGCAATACAATGGGCTAGTGGCAGTACAGGATCAAGCACGAAGGATAAGATCCGATGTCAAGAAAATGTTTGAACCACGATAAGATGGTGTTATTTTATGATCTTTGAATGTGTGGGTTTCTTGTGTACAGGCGGGACTTGGGGATTTCCGCTGGATTGGCGAGAATAAAGGCAAAAAGGGGGGTTCTTGTACTAACGAAAGGAGATACTTTTCCCACCTTCTGTCTCGCCAAAAAGGAAATCAGACGAGGAGAAACAACGAGATGAGGAGGACAGAACTGTGTTTTTCCTGAGAGGTTCCAGTGACCCGAACGTCACCTCCAGACGCTATCTACCGTGAATTCCGAGATCCTTCCTCTGAAGAGAAGACAGCATGTTCCGGGATAGTCCATCGCCTCTTCATCTGACGGGAAGCCTCAGTCTTGTGCCATGATCCAGCGGGTCATCTGGTAATGCTGATTTTGCAAAACAAAACTCTAGCAAGTAACTAGCACTCTAGTAGCACTTTAGCAAGGCAGTAATAAAGAATAGTGTCGTATGAATTACTGTAGTTAATTTTCTTATGAAGTCTTATCTCAATAATACAGATGGCGAGATCCCACATGAGTTGGCATTCCATTCTCGAAACTACCAAAAACGCCAACGTGATGGCATTTGAGACCACGACAGCTTAACAATTTGCACAAGCCCCTTCGGTTGGATTCGAACTCGCAACCTTCCGGTTGCTGATGCGTTACTTTTCCAATAGGGTTAACACGGCTCCACACAACATAACAGACACACATCTATATTTTCATTCAAATTTTAAATATATTTTCAAGGACATTGGAAGGTCAGAAGATAATGACCTGGTATATACACTACCCTACAATAATGGACCGGACAAAAAGATGTGATGGTATAAG
Source organism: Metellina segmentata (assembly GCA_947359465.1). NCBI lineage: Eukaryota > Metazoa > Arthropoda > Arachnida > Araneae > Tetragnathidae > Metellina > Metellina segmentata. The sequence goes on from OX375882.1 coordinate 77,920,377, forward strand.
GGAAAGAATACGTGCTTTAATAGGTGTATGGTCCCCCACGGGCTGCAATTGCACTAGCAACTCTTCTGTGTATACATTTAACAAGGTTTTGACGCAGAGCTACGGGTATTTGCGTCCATTCTTGCCGCAAGAATGTCACCAGCTCAGCTGTAGATTTCGGACGTGGTTCCCTGGTCCGTAAGCGTCGCTCTAACAGGTCTCACAAATATTCTGTGGGATTTAGGTCGGGACTCTGCAGGTCAGGAAAGACGTTTTACAACCATATATTGATACCACTGCTTGACAGATACTGCAACATGACACGAAGCGTCGTCGTCTTGGAAGTAAGTAACATTCGTACATTCCATGAAATTGACAGAGCGTAGGAAGGACCTGATTGTCCGAAATGTTCATGTGTGAGTTGGCGTTCAACTGACCAGGAACAACGTGCAAAGGTCCATGGCCATACCACGAAAAACATTCCCAACAAGTAGTCGAAGTTTATGCAAATCTGTTGTCGTCCGGTCTATTATTGTAGGGTATTGTAACTCGTCAACAGGATATAGTCAGGATTTTTAGTTACGAGAAAGCTAGTCGAGACAACCACCAGTATGGTTAAATCTAGGTCTATAAGACTATAATTCAACAGCATTACTTGAGTGTGCTGCTTTCAGGTTGATGGGGGTTCACATACGTAAAGGTCCCAGGCCATACCACGAAAAACACCCCAAAACAAGCAGTCGGGTTGTATTCAAATCCACTGGCTTCCGGTTTATTATTGTAAGGTAGTGTACATTACCTAACACAGGCCTCGGAATAAATTTTTTAATACCGGTGCACTTAGTGCATCTAAGTTTTTAAACTATGTTCAGAGGTTATATTTTAGAGGTGCATATAAAAAAAAACTTAATATACGAGCATTAATGTAATGAACTACTATATTTGTTGGGTATGTTTATAAAGGTCAGTAGTAGATAGTAATAAAAATATTTAAACATCTAAATTCTCCCTTCTCCGGCAACTGTCGCTTCAACAGCGCCATCTGGAAAATGTTTCGATCATCGGAAAGTTCTGGTGGCAGTGGCACAATTAAACCTTCCTTCTGTATAAACTCGTTTCGGAGCAACGATTTTGTTTCGCATAGTGTGTATTTAGGAATTTTAATTAAGTTCCTTTAGAGCGAGAGAGGTCGATGATAATATTTTGTTCCAACATCAAAATAACATAAAACACGCTTCCCTCCTTTTATCCCTTCAAAAAATTAGGTGCACAATTTTATTTTCATGTGCACCCGGGTATTTAGAACGCTGACCTAACACATGCTGACCAGTCTGTGTAGTGGTCAGAATATTAGCATGGATGTTTACCCGTCTTGACTGAATATATGTGTACACTCTACAAATGGGTTGTTTTTACAATAGATGATATGTATGCTATGTGTTTCGTAAACTTTGCCCAATGTTAACAAATATCACACCAAGTCATTTACAATTCCACCCTTGTATTTCCATAATGACAATGATCAATTGACTGTCATTAAGGGTATTTTTATTTAAAAAAAAAACGTCCCACATGAAGCAACACAACGCCGGCATTGAGGGAAAAATAATAATGCCTATAACTTGTTATGATCACACGGAATATTTTCCATCTGTGTTCTTGTATATCATATCACAATGCTCTAGACCCCAGAACAGTTTTCTTGACGAAGTAGAACTGTTCACATGTATTTTGGGGCGATTGCACGAAAATTCTTGTTTTGTTCCTCCACACTTTTACAATACAAGAGGGATACCATTTTTGTCCCTCTACCCTGAAAGAGAGTAGAGAATGAAGCATTGCGTAGTATTGGAAATCGAACGTTTGCATTCTCTTGTATTGTATTCTAAAATTGGAAAGCAGACGCCAAAAAATTTCCTCACCCGTATTATATCCGCATCTGGTTAATTATCTGGAATGCTGGGTAGGAAAGAGAGCAGGGAAGTAAAAAATAATCCCTTGTACTTTTGAACACAAAGTCTAGATCGAAGCGATAGTTTGTATCAGACAGTATTGTACCCAGTTGAATAGGAACGGATTAATGGTTTCGTATATAAGAATTAGACATTAATCTAACAGAGAAAGATATGTGTATACAAGGTTACGTCAAAATGTCCGCTCTTTCGCTATAACACATCTTTGTTTCTCACAATGTCTTCTGCGCATGAATGCTAAGAGATGCAACCCTTGTGGTCGAGTTACTTAAGTTTGAACTGCATAGCGTCATTATTCTTGCTTCTGATATGTAAACATGTCCGCACCGCTAGCAGTGTGTACCACAAATAGCAGTGATCCGATTTCTAGGATAGGTAGGTATACCAGGGGATGAAATTCATAAAGAGACTTACAAGACAATACGGGGACAGTGATCTACCATGAAGAAGTGTGTATGAGTAGATCTAGAAACTTAAGAGCCTGGACAAACGTAATGTACGAAAGAGCAAAACGCACTCTACCGACGAGAAGATGCAGCAAGCTCGAGAAATGGTACTTGCAAATCGGCGAGTTACCTTCGACACTGTAGCGCAAACTCTGTATATTAAAGCAATGGTGTACCAGATCAGATGTTGCCTCGTCATCTGACCGTGGATCAAAAATACGCGGTGTTGTCCTCGATCGTTCCCTTGGGGAATTAATCCCGGACCGTCGTCAATAACCCGTTGTGTTGCTCTAGGACGACGTTAATCAAAATTACCTTACCTGCATATTAAACAGGTAAGTAGGTAGCTATTATAATTAATGTCAAACTGGAGCAACACAACGGGCTATTGACCTCGGTCCGGGATTCCAAGGGAAATATTCGAGTACAACACCGCGGAATTTTGAACCATGGTCAGATACGAGGCAACACCTGAGCTAGCACCCCACTCTCTATCCTTCTGCACCAACCCAACGTGAAGGATTTCGGCCACAACAGATTTAAGTTGCACCAGCCGTCTCTATACCATACGCTTACAAATATCCATGCACTGATCCGGATTCGAATCATGAACCTTCCGATCTAGAGGATAACACTTTAACCACCAGACCAGTTGGTCGGTAATGGTAATTTTAGTTAACATCGTACTAGAGAAACACAACGGGCTATTGACGACGGTCCGGGATCAGTCCCTTAAGGGAAAGATCCGAGGACAACACCTCGTAATTTTGAACCACGGTCAGATGACGAAGCAACACCTGAACTGGCACCCCACTCTCCAAACTTCAACGCCAACCCAACGTGAGGACTTTCGGCCACGACAGATTTAAGGTGCACCAGCCGCCTCTACACCATACGTTTAAAAACATCCATGCCCGGAGCCGGATTCGAACCAGGAACCTTCCGATCTAGAGGCTCTCTCTAACACCTTAACCACTATACCGATTGGTCGGCACCAGTTGGTCGGATATTGAAGACTGAATTGGCTACTCTATCCCACATGACTGTTGAACGAAACACATAAATAACGAACCGTCTAAAATTCAGAAGATTTTAATTATATTAGAACTGGACCAACAGTAATTGGAGATCACTGAGGCACATTTCATCAAAGAGAAATCGTCTTTATTAATCTTTGAGGAGGCTTAGATTTCAGACTATGTTTCTCAAATCAATTGTGTTGTCACTGCAGATGGCTATGTTGCGGTCGATCGAAGTGGAAATTGCGAGGAATTTCAAACGTAATATTTACTAAGCACACAATTAATTCTTAAATGTTTTACATCAAAACTCACACACAGATGTAATTGAAAATTGTGATGCATACTTTGTACTGAGCTTGTTTAATAAAATAGAAACACTGAATAAATCTCGATTGACATTCAATTAACGTAATTTTAGTTCCTTCCGAATAATTCGTTAGACCTTAATCTTTACACTGCGGCTCTTAGATTTCTTTCAACCGTCTCCAGGAACGGCTCTTTCACCTCTATGTCCTACCCGTTACCTAATTACCTAACTTGAGCAATAGAGCCATGAGTGGCATTTACGACTAACGTTTTCCCTTCTCAGCATTGAGTGGCGTATCGTGTGGCGCTAGAGATATCACCGAAGCGACCTTCGCACCTCAAGGTCTACAGGGTAGGGTACCAAACAAAAAGAGGGATCCTCTAGAAAGTCAGTCGCTGTCTGTTCGTAAATGGTGATCGATGCCAGCTGTCACTTAAAAGGGGATACCATCCACCGTACACAGATCTGTACTATGTCGCTGGTGTAAACGAAATTTTAGTGGTAATAATTCTCTAAGTGCCGCAACGTAAGGGTTAAAACACGTTTGGGAAAGCGATTTCGAAAGTGTTTTGGTAAAATCAATCTACATTGCAGTATGGAATATTTCGTAATAACCGGGCTTGTATCTTGTCCTAATAGTTTAAAATAGCCCGGTGTATTGCTCTAAGGCGACGTTATTGACTACCTACCTACCTAGAAGTTTTGAAAATAAAACCTTGTTATTTTTATCTTCTTGTATTAATAAGTTTCCTGAAGTGTGAGGCCGCAGTTGACAGGTTGTATGAGTAATGGATTAAAACCGGATGGTTGAGAGTTCAAATCCAACCAGAGACCAACGTGTACCAGGGCTGGTGCACGCTAAATCCGTCGTGGTCTCAAATGTTTCCACGTTGGCGTGGAACTTTAGGAGAGTGGAGTGCCAGCTCAGGTGTGACCTCGTCATCTTACCATGGTTCAAAATTACGTTCTATTGACCTCGGATCTTTGCCTCAATATTTGATACAGGAACGTCACCAATGGCTCGTTGTGTTGCTCAAGTGTGGTGATAATTAAAATACCAATCTACCGTTGTTCCAAGCAAAAGCAAACACATATATTAACATCTTTCTTCTAGTGACACCACTAAGTTACGCCCCATGCAACAATTTAATTACACGAATTTGAATAGGATTTATTTTTGCATGGCTCTAGATGTTTCTGATGCGCTTATTTTGTGAATAGTCTGTTAATTACTTTTCCAAAGCATTCAATGCGTGTGGTAGAATAAAGAGCTTTGACGTGTTTTCTAGAAAAAGTGGGTGTCTTTGAATGTAAAGCAATCATTGAATAGCTAGAGTTTACTTTTTATACTGTATTCAGAAATCACGACAACTGTAGTATTAAACTTTACTCTTTAAAATCAGTCTGGACGATGAATATCAAATAATAATTAATGATTTCCGCAGATAAGCTTTCGAACAAACTTAACTAATAAACATCGATCCATACTTACTTGAAAACAGAATATAAATGTTCCGCACAAGTCGAAAATTTTACAAATCACTTGAGGAAATGTTTCATGGCGTTTAAATATCCATTAGACGTGAAGTATTGATCCATATTGATCGAAGCTCATTATTTTGGAAATAAATATTAGCCTTGAGCTTCTATCACGCAAAGTATTGGTTGAATAAAGATTTTCACTAGAATGAATGTTAAACCATTGCAGGATATCGCAGAAATTATCTTGATAATAACATCAATTATCTTACAATTATACAAAGAACTGTTTCGTATTTACTTAGGATGTGTCTCATTGTGTTTATTCTCAGCATCTCGTTTTGGCAATATACTGCCCAAATTGTTAAGGTTGGTAGAAGGGCCCCAAATAAATATTTTCCAAAGAATGTGTGTACAGAAATATCGCGTTCACATGATAGAGGGTGCTGTTTTTAAGTCAGTCGATCTGTTGCGTGATTCCACCGGCGCTATCCGAATTCGTGTTGTGATATATGCTATTGAAATTATTGAATGGGAATACCGCTTTACGCCACAGATATGATCGACTCACCTTAACTGAGCTTTCTACCACTAAAACATGTCATTCCATGACATATTCTTAGAAAAAAATTATTTTTGGCTGCTCAACCACACTTTACAATCTGGCTAGATAATTTTTTAGCACATGTAATATTTATAGTTTGTTAAACGCAATTATCTGGAAAACAAATACAGAGTGATTTGAACTTTCACGAATAAATTTTTAAGGAAGGTAATTGTAATGTGATTTTTTAAGGGTTCTCTCTCTTGCCATAAAAACCATACAAGGAACCTTACAATATGTAAAAGCATTAATGTATAACTAGGGGGCCTGCCCCCTGCTCGCCAACCCCCGGAGGATTACTTCGCAATCCTTATAGGTTCGCTGCGCGAACCTATGCTCGCTTCGCTCGCCTTAATGAAGACATGTGTCCTAGCAGAAGGGATTGTTTACAAAATATGTTACCAAAAAAAACGTTTTTGAAATCTAAATTTGCGGTATTACAGAAAAAATATATACAGTATCTCTAAAATCAGAATTCAAAAACTTTGTGCAAATTTTGACTCGAAATGTGAGCGTTGCTTTGGAAATTGAATACCCAGCATGTTGTTTGTGTGAACATTTTCCCAGCACTCAAACGACCCACATTTTTTCATTGAGTTTGTTGCCGAAAGTTGTAGTGCAAGCGTCTTGTTGAACTATAATTGTTGGCCCTGAAAAGGACCGTTTTTTAAATGGCCCTGAAAAGATCCTCCGCTTTCTTTGATTTCTATTATAAACTAACTGCAACAGCTCATTAAAATTTCCTTTTTTTTTCAATAAAATTTCATCCGATAACGCTATAAATTCAATCGATGCGCGAGACTTCGCGATAAACAAACAATCGTACAGTGTTGCCAAAATGCGATTACAAATAACGTCTTTTTCGTGAGCCACGTAAGAGAATGATATATATAGATATTTTACAATTAAGTCAAAATAAGCAGGTTCGGCGTAAGCCACATTAAAAAAGGAAGTGATAGCAATAAACAATAGCCACCGATTAAACCTAATGATTTGATGAAATCTGTTGAACGTTTTGTACAATAAAGCGAATGCGTTCACAACGCTACAATAATAACCACACAGGAAACTAACTTATGAGCGAGGAACACGACGTTTATTTGGTATTTGTTTTAATTAACGTCGTACTAAAGCAACACAACGGGCTATTGACGATGGCCCGGGATCAATCCCCCAATGGAAAGATCCGAAGAGGATAACACGTAATTTTTAACCCCAGTCAGATGACGAGGCAACACCTGAGCTCGCATCCCACTCTCTAAACTTCCACACCAACTGAACGTGAGGACTTTCGGCCATGATAGATTTAAGGTGTACCAGCCGTGTCTACACCATACGCTTTTAAATATCCATGCACTGACCCGGATTCGAACCAGGAAACTTCCGATCTAGATTCAAACACCTTAACCATCAGACCGGTTGGTCAGCGACGGGTAATTGGAGACCAATTGTACTTTGTGAGGCTCATCACTGAGACTAAATATTGTCAATTGCTATTTTATTCGTTGATATAACGTTTATTCAATAAACGTCAGTTGAGTTCTAAATGTTCTTTATTTTGCAAAGGACCACACGGGAAATATTACAATAAGGAACATAGATTTAAACCGTATTTACAGTTATACAAGGTGTCTATAAAGTCTCTATAATTTCAAAACATTTTTACAAATTAAAATTAATATACAGATAAGAGGAAATTATCACAAACTGAGACGTATGTATTAAAATTTTTTTTCGACTAATTTAATACGCATGTATATGGGCATCATTAGTTAACCGAATCAGATCAAGACGGCACTCGATTTCTTGTCATGTTTGCTGTAGCATACCGTCATCAATGTTTTCAATGGCATCAGCGATCCTCTGCTTTAAGTTAGCGATGTCCCGTACCTTTATTCAAAACACAAAAACATTACGGACTATCTTCATGGGTTCATAGAAGAAGCATTTACACAACAATGGTGGTAATTCCATTGCCATTGTCACTATTGATGATGGTGGGCTACAGAAAACATGGCGAGAAATCGAGTACCGTCTTGATGAGCTTCGTGCAACTAATGGTGCCTATATAGAAGTGTAATATATAAATGAGGCAAAAAAACTTAAATACATATCGCACCCAGGCAGAAAAAGTGACACACGTCAAAAAAAATTAAAATTTTGCTGCTATGTCATTGAAAAATATGTATGATGTGCCCCAGCGTGTTACATTACTATTCTATAGATATAGTAATAAAAGTTACCACCATAAATACTTACCTATAATTTAAAAGTGAAGCTTATACTATTTCAATATAAGTTTTATAGTATCCTTTGAGGTGATGTTTTTCTCAAATTCTGCAATTTTGAGTTGCGTCACTTTCTTGCCGGGCGCGATACGTCATTTTGTAATAATTTCTACTTATCTGTTCATTCATTTGACTTTAAAATAAACTTTTGAAATTATAAAGAGAGTACGGACACTATGTAATTTATGTCCGGAAGCCCGATCCTGACTTTCATTTTTTAAATTTATAATGACATCCTTCGCCTTCAGCACTACAAGGAGCTAATCGAGGTCTATTTGTGACGGAGGATCGAGTGAGTAAACTTCCACTACTACAACATGAACCGTCCATAGATGTGATATACTATAAGTAGACCAATCATTGGCTGTTGAGATCACCTTAAAGAAAACGTATCCAACATGTCGATTAGTAGTCACGTGATCACTATGAAAAAGGACTGGGTTCGCCAATTCGGCATCTTATCGTCTCGTTTGGGGATTTAATCACATGTTAGGTGCGTGGTGGATTGGATTTGTGATTTTATGGCACAAGGTCCAAAAACGGACAAGCTGCGACATAGGTGCGTGAGGGAGACAGGTATTTATTAACGTCACACTGGATCACCACAATAGACTATTGTCAACGCTCCGGAATCGAACCCTAAGGGAAAGATCCGAGGACAATGCCACGTAACTTTGAACCCAAGTCAGATGACGAGATGGCACCCGATCTGGCATTCTGCTATCCAAACGTCCACCACCTCAATGTGAGGACGTTTAAGGCCACGACAGATTTAACGTGCAGTAGCCCCCTTTGTACACGGGTCTTTGGTTGCATTCGAATTCAATTTTAGGGTTGCTAATCCATTAATCTTCCGCGGCCCGTGATAGATGTGTGAAGGGCGCATTATCTTTGTTCGTAACTTTCAGCACCAACCGTCAAACAGTAAGCATACTACTGTCTGTGTGGAAGAGTGAACTACTAACAATGTGTTTCTTACATACTTGTCATACATTTCGGCACCCCAATATACTCTCTAACACGTCCTGACGAAATTTGTTGACATACATTCCCACATGAAAGCGGTTTCCCCTTCCGTTCCCTTAAACTTTTTGCAAGAAATTTTGAAACATCCTGTAGATTCGTTCAAAAATATTCCAATGTAGAATTCTCCATAAAATAGAATTTGATTGCATGTATAACAAACTGATATCATACCAAGACTGCAATCATAACGAAATCGAAGCACAATCTAAAAATGATAAAACGTTGTGTTGGGTTAAGCTTTTTCAAATGTAGCCGTTGCATAATACAAAAAAAATAATAATAATCTCTTTACATTGTGGTTCACATGGACCATGATATCGCCGATGGAAGTGTAGCGCATGATCTACCAGAGGTTTACGAGTTAGAAACTCGATCCAACCAGAGACCAACGTTCACGTGTGGGCTGGTGAACGTTTAATTTCTCGTAATCTCCCCAGGAGCAGAATTATTTTCAGTGTTCTTCGACACAACTACAAGCAATTGCAATTGTTCTACAGGCATTTTGTCCGAATTCTGAAAACTACAGTAAAATCAAAAACAGACGTAAAACTCAATGATCGGCTAAATATGCTTTACATATTTAGAATAAAACACATTAAAATGAATTAAGTTACTTCATATAAAACCGAGGCATACTTTCAGAATTTTGAATTCTGTCGATAATTTTTGGAGATAAATATTTTGTCATTGACATAGAAGACGTGTTATTTATATAGTGCTTGTGGTAATTTGGGGCGGTGTAGGGAGGTTATTTCGTATCTCGAGAAAAAAAAAAGGCGTGGCAAGAAGCACGATTTGCACTGCAGAATATCGTAACTTATGATTGAAAAAAAATCGGCCAAAATTTTGATGAGATTAATGAAAAATTGTTCTACAAAGATTGTTTGTTCTGCGACGTACGTCACAGTTTTAATCACTTTCCACTACCGGGATGGTCTTAATCGTCAGGTTCATGTTAGCTTGGAAGTTTGGAGAGTGGGGTGCCAATTCAGGTGTGACCTCGTCATCTGACCGTCGTTTGGAATGACGAGGGGGCGTCTTGTTTCTCCAATACGACGTTAATTAACTACCTTTAACACATAATTCTGCAGAAAAATGTGTGAAAATATGATGCAAAGGATTCTCTAGAATTCATAAGTAATAAATCAGAAAACTTCCAGCTGGTAATTTTACATTAGGCACTCTGAAACAGATAAATGAATCATTAGAAGCCAAGCCAGATCACACAACGATCGCAACCTAGCTACCAGAATAATACCCTAATGTATATTTCCTATACCCTGCTCACTACAATGTTATTTATGCATCTATCCTTAACTAGACACGGTGAATAAATAGGCCTTGTAGCCGACACAAATCTCAATTACCTAGTACCATTCAGATGAAGGAGTAATGATTGATGATCCCAGCTGAGTGGAAACGACCCTGGATGTTACCAACGTGAAAGAGGAATTTTCTGGGGTTTATGAATAATGCTGTTTAAATTCACAAGCAAAATATTGCGAAGGAAATTAAATGCACGATGTATGTTGTCAAGAAGGCAATATCTCAGAGTTAAGTCTATGAGAGTGGATGAAAGTATATGAAGCCCAATCAGCCTGACGACAGCACACACCACTAATGCTGTTGAGTTATAGTCCTATAGATCTAGAGTTAACCCAACTGTGGTTGCCTCGATTAGCTTTCTCGTCACTAACAATCCTGACCGAATTGTTGACGAGATACACAACCGTACAATAATGGACACGACGACAGCAGATTTGCATAAAATCCGATGGTGGTTTTGGTGTAATGGCCTGGGACCTTTTCATGTTGTTCCTGGTCAATTGAACGCCGACGTCTACATGAACATTTTGGACAATCATACTCTTCTTACGCTCTGGAAATTTTATGAAGTGGACGAATGTTACTTCCAGGACTAAACCGCTCCGTGTCATGTTGCAGCCTCTGTACAGCAGCAATATCAAGATATGGATGTAAAACGTCTTCACGGGCCTGCACAGAATCCCGACCTAAACCCCATAGAACATTTGTGGGTTCGAGTTACATAAAATCGGACTACTTGTTTGGGAGTGTATTTATTGGTATGGCTTGGAACATTTGAATGTTGTTCCTGGTTAATTGAACGCTTACGCCTACATGAACATTTTGAACAATCATGTTCTTCCTACGCTCCTATGTCAAGCAGTGGTATCGAGATATGGATGTAAAATGCCTTCCTTGGTCTGCTCAGAGTCCCGACCTATACCCCATAGAACGTTTGCGGGACGCGTTAGAGCGACGATTTTAGACCAGGAAACCACGTCCAAATCTACAGCTGAGCTGGCGACATTCTTGTGGCAGGAATGAACACAAATACCTATAGCTGTGTATCAAAACCTTGTTGAAAGTATCCACAGAAAGGTTGATAGTGTATTTGCTGCACGTGGGGGACCCTCCTCCAATTAAAGCATGTATTTTTGCTCTTATACCATCAGATCTTACCATACGGTCCATTATTGTAGGGTAGTGTATATCATTGGGTAAAATTGAACGTTCATGATGGACAAGTTATCTCGTTGAGGTCATATGGTTAATCAACTGTAGGAATTAACCTATTGAGGCCGGAATGATGGGACATCGGCAATCCCTGGTTGAATTTTAACTGTGAAAATCAAGAACTCTAAAATTGAACTCATGCCTCCCTTAGAAAGGAGTTTAACAAATTATTGCTTTTACGGGTAGTCTGGTTGGAAGATAAGCATATTAGATACCGGAGGGTTGAGAGTTCGAATCCAACGAAAGACGGTCGTATACAAAGGGAGCTGATGCACGTTAAATACGTAGTAGTTTCAAATGTCCTCATGTTACTTTGGAAGTTTGGCTAGTGTGGTTTTAGCTCAGATGTGACCTCGTCATCTGATTCTGGTTCAAAAATTACGTATTGTTGTAGTCGGCTATTTCCTCTGTGAATTGATCCCGGACCGTCGTCAATAGCCAGGTGCTAATCTAGTACGACGTTAATTAAATATACCAATACAGGGAAGTCCAGTTGGAAGATTATCGGAGTAGCAACCGGAGGGTTTGAGTTCGATTCCAACCAAAGACCGTCGTGTACAAAGGGGGCTGGTGCCCGTTAAAAACTGTGATGGTTTCAAATGTCCTCATGATGGCCTAGAAGTTTAGAGAGTGGGGTTTCAGCTCAGGTATGATCTCGTCATCTGTTTCTGGCTCAAAGCTACAAGGTGCTGTCCGCGGATCTTTCCCATTAAAATTGATACCGGAACGTCAACAGCTCGTTGTGTTGCTCTAGTACGACGTTAATTAAAAACACTAATATCGGGTCGGTGCATGGATATTTGTAAGCGGCAGCTGAAGCATCATAAATCTGTCGTGAGCCAAAGTCCTCACGTTGGGTTGGTGTGAACGTTTGGCGAGTGTGTGATCTTGTCATCTTATTCTGGCTTAAATTTACGTGGTGTTGTCCCCGAACCTTTACCTTCGGTATTGATTCCGGACCGTCGCCAATTGCTTGTTGTGTTGCTTCACTGCGACGTTAATTAAAAATCTTCCTACCTACTTACCATTGGTAAAGTAATGGTAAGGTAATTTTAATTAACATCGTGCTAGAGCAACACAACGGGCTTTTGACGACGTTCCGGTTTCAATCCTTTAAGGGAAAGATCCGAAGACAACAACACGTAATTTTGAACCACGGTCAGATAACGAGGCACGACCTGAGCTGGCACCCCACTCACCAAGCATCCACACAAACCCAACGTGAGTACTTTTGCCATTACGGATTTAAGATGCACCAGCCATCTCTACATCATACGCTTACACATATCCATCCACTGACCCGGATTCAAACCTGGAACCTTCCGATCTTGAGGCCAATATCTTAACCACCTGACCGGATGGTCGACTCCCAGCATTATAGATAGCATACATGTTATATTTTTAAATAAATGGTAATTGGTAATTTTTAATTAATATCACACCAGAGCAACACAACGGGCTATCAACGACGGTCTGGGATCAATCATTTAAGGGAAAGATCCGAAGACAACAGACCGTAATTTTGGTAATTGGTAATTTTTAGTTAACGTCGTACTAGATCAACACAACGGCTATTGACCATGGTCCGGGATCAATCCCTTAAGTGAAAGATCCGAGGACAACACCTCGCAATTTTGAACCACGGTCAGATGACGAGGCAAGACCTGAGTTGGCACCCCACTCTCCAAACTACCACATCAACCCAACGTGAGGACTGTCGACACGGCAGATTTAAGATGCACCAGCCACCTCTACACCATGCGCTTACAAATATCTATGCGTTGACCCGGATTGCAATCTTCCCATCTAGAGGCCATCACCTTTACCACCAGACCGTTTAGTCGGCTCCTAGTACCAAATATAGGAGAGAACATACATGTTATAGTTTTAAATAAATGTAAAATTAATTCATTCTTGATGAACATAATAAACACCAGGTAAAAGAACTTTCATGAATGCAATGCGACCAATTCAAAATGATGGCAATATCTTCCTTTTTCTACCATGGAGACATTTTGTGAAATAGTTTTTTCAATTAATTGGTGTAAATATACATTGTCAAAAAAAAAAAAAAAAAACTAACACCCATGAAAAAACATCAACTGTTATATATGAATTTCTCTGAAATTGCTTCCAACATTATAATTTGGACCCTTGTTTTATCCAACAGAAAAAAAATATCCGAATCAGTATCGTTTTTCTACACACCAAAAATCTTAATCACCGGAAAAGATAAAATAATAAGCTCAAGAAAAAATGAAGAATGCTTACATACCTTTCTACGACAACTTCAATTCCTTTATAAGTCATACTTTTGCTCTTTGAGTTCATCCCGAAGAATTTGAGAAACGTCTTGCCAAATAACATCAAAGTAATAAGATTCTGCTAACCTGTATCTTCGGATAAGATGGAATTCATCGAACCAGAACTCGAGTTCGAAGCAACAAGAAAATAGTTGAATTTTTAAACGTTACAGGGAAACATTCATTCAAGTTAAATAGCATTTAACAGGTTGACTTCTATATTTAGAACAAATCTTAGGATCTTGCTGCCTGTATCAATTTAGGAAATTAAACTGCTTTCAGTCTACCTTTAATAATAAATTCTCTTTAATAGCATTAAACATGTGAAATAACAAAATAAATGTTTTAATGCGGGGCATTTTATTGTCGTAGCACACATATTTTGTCCAGCATTTTTAAGCATTCCATTTGCTTTTTTAAAATGCAAGCAGAAGCAGAAAGCATTTATCTGAACGAACACAGATGTCTAAGGAATTTTTTGATCATGAAGTTTAACTCTACAATAAAATGAAACAAAAGGAATCCAAATCTGAATTAGCTTATACATTTCTTATTAAATTAAATCTCACATCAAAAGCAGTTTTATTTTCAATACAAAAATTATAAGCGGAAAGGTCCTGAATTAAAAAGATAATTTAATAGGTTTTCCTGATTATAACTGCGAAATACTTAATTTCAATGCGAATTGTTTTAAAAAAGCTACCGGAATTTTTTGGGTAGTTAGAATTTTTGGCGCTCAGACTAATTGGGTGAGTTTATTTCAACTGTCAAAAATAATTAGCATTAGCTTCGGACAAGAGTTTTAGGAAGAGAAAATAAAGTAAATGATTTTTTCTATAGAATATATGTGAAATCGATTGAACCTAAATGTATTCTACCTACACAAGAAACGAACATCTTTAAAACTACTTTTCAATGCCTCTAATGGATAAGAGATATAAACCTATACTCATTATCTGACCGTGATTCAAAATTACCTGGTGTTGTCTCGGATCTTCCCTTTTGGGATTGATGCCAGAACGTTGCCAATAAAGCGTTTTGTTCCAGCGACGTTAATTGAAAAACCTATCTACCACGAACTAATTAGTAGTTTAATAAATGAAGTTAAAATTAAAGCAACTACAAGGTACCAATGCATTCGGCCTCAAATGCTAGCCAACACGTGAAAATCAATGTCAATCAGATTTATTGTCTTGCCTTGTATAGTATTCTTCACGGTGTTGGAATTTTTTGCAAACAGTACCTGTTTTTCGGCAATATTAAGAGCACACACAACATTGTAAAGATCTATAGATGCTTCTTTCGATAGCAATATTCCCAGATCTCCCCAATCGGCAGCTATTCGGACATACACCACCCTACAATAATGGACCGGACAGAAATATGTGATGGTATAATTGAAATAATACATGCTTTAACAGGGGATGGTACCCTACGTGCTGCAATGGCACGAACAACCCTTCTCGGCATACTTTCAACAAGGTTTTGAAACAGAGCCATTGGGATTTGTGTCTGTTCCTGCTGCAAGAATGTCGCCAGCTCAGATGTAGATTTCGGGCGTGTTTCCCTGAGCCTGGAGAGTCACTCTAAATCGTCCCACCAATCTTTAATGGGTTTTAGGTCGGGACTCTGAGCAGGTTAGGAAAGACGTTTTGCATCCATATCTTGATACCACCGCTCGATAGAGGCTGCAACAATACATGAAGCGTTGTCGTCCTGGAAGTAACATCCGTCCATTCCATAAAATTGCTAGAACGTAGGAAGAACCTGATTGTCCAAAATGTTCATGTAGGCGTCGTTCTTCAATTGACCAGGAACAACTTGCAAATGTCCCAGGTCTTACCACGAAAAACACTGTCCTCAAACAAGTAATTGGATTTTATGCAAATCCACTGGCGTTCAGTCCATTATTGTAGCGTAGTGAACTTGTTAGTCGAATGAGTCTGTCTTATACAATAATTGATGTTCATAGACAATGCTGTATAGTCTCGGGGAGGGTACGCATGAGGTCAACGAGAGTCGCATTCCGGTTTTATTATTAATAAAGAGACTTAATGATATATACGTATTAATAAAGAGACTTAATGATTAATTTAATTTATATGGTTACACAAGTCTTAAGTGCTATGTAATGTAGACGTATAAAAATAATTTTTAGGCCAAAGAAATTACAAAATCATTATTATTATAAAATTTTAATAATAACAATGAAATATAAAAAAATGCAAAAAAAAAAAAAAAAAAACCATTTCATTAGACTTTTGGTCAAATCTTTGAAATTTGGCGTATAAGTTGTTAAAATCGTCACCAACATTTCTGTGAGATCATTGGTCAACAGCGATCGATATTTCTACTTCGCCAACTTCAATGTGGAGTACAAAGATTCACAGCAATATGTTTCAAAATTCAATTATGGATGTAGATTAGTGCTGCATTTGCACTGCCTGATCCTCTTTCATCTTCGCTTGCTTACCTCATCCTTCACTTATAAAGTCAATTAAGTCTATTCGTGAAAAAAAGATTTGAAGTAATAAAAAAAAAGGATTGAATTTTTGCAGTGAGCCGCCCTTAACATTTACGCTGTGGCGCTTATATTTTTCAACCGTTTCGCCTGCATGTCCAACCCCCCTTCCTAATTACCTAACTTTGAGCGATAGAGCCTTGAGTGGTACTTACAACTGACGCTTTCATTTCATAGTTTTGTATCTCTACAATTATAAAAGGAAGTGTTTGTCTGTCTGTTTTTTTCGCGGACGCAAAATCCTGACGATTCTATGGCACTTACAACAATGAGATTTTCCATACAGGTAGTCCAAAAATTTTGCAATTTTTGGGTCGTGGCGGAATTTTAAAATTCAATCTAGTAGATTTATAAATGAATTTAATAGTTTTATTCTCCAATGGGTTCTTTAAACACGGAGGACTTTTTCTACACACATTGGTCTTGGAACCATGACAAGTTTTTTTATATTTTCACAAGAGTTTGTGACGTCACGTAAACTTTCTCTTAAAAAAAAAAAACAGATTGCATTTTTTGCCCGTTGCGTTAGAAAAAAGGAAACTTATTACATTTCCTGTCCCATTCCATTTCAGCTTCCATTCTCATTTTCAAAGTGAGCAAGAAATAAAAATTATATTGACTGGTATAGTTAATTTTTTTTCTCGTAAAATTGGAATAGCTAAAGATAGATTGAAAATTTCAACGCATTTTAAATCATCGGAAAATTTTACTTTAAATTGATACCTAAAAATATGATTTTCCTTTAAATTAATAATTTTTAAATTGAATATATCTTCAACGGATTTGAAATTAGTGGAAAATTTTAAACCATATTAATATCTTACACCACGGGCAAGGACACCGCTAAGCTAACCACCAGTGGCTAGTGGTATATATTACCAGAGCGACCTTCTGTCTTTCCCCCAAAGCGTTCACACCTCATAGTTGACAGGTAAGAGGACCGAACAAAAGGAGCGATCCTCTAGAAAGTCAGTCACTGACAGCTCATAAATGATGATCGATGGAAGTGGTCACTTAAAAGGAGGATAACATTCACCGCACACAGATCTATACCATGCCACCTGTGTAAACGAAATTATTGTGGTTACAATTGTCTACCTGTCGCAGCGTAAAGGTTAAATCACCGAAGAGCCGCATGCTGCTCTGGGAGCCACATTTGCCCACCCCTGGTGTAGTCAGTTGTTTCTTATTCTCTTAAGGTGTGTATATATAGTTCAAGATATAGCTTTAAAAAGCCACAAATCTAGACACTTTAAGGAAGTGCAACCAACCGGTCAAGTGATTAAGGTGTTGACCTCTGGATCGGAAGAATCCTAGTTGGAATCCGGGGTCAGGGCATGTATGTCATTGTGCTGCGCACTGCTAGGTGTAAGGATGGCGGCCCATTGGGTGCTCCTTCACAAATGACCATCCCTTACGCAGCCTTTAGGACATTATCCTAAAGGCTTTAGGATAATGTCCCTCTCCGCCTGCTGCATTGGGGGAAAAAGTGCCAAACGAGATCGGAACTCTTAAAGCAGTGGTTGCCGAAATGGTCGATATCGACCCACGGGGTTCGATATAACATTGTTAGGTGTAGACAGAATAATATAAGACATCATTGTTTGGGTAATATTTAGTTCGGTTAGCTTGGATTACCTCCATCCTTAAAAACAACGCAATTAGGATTGAATTGTAGGAACGGCGACATGAATAGGACATGTAAGATGAAGCAAGGTCATGAAAACAGTTACGTAGGTCAATTAAGTATTGCTTGTCAAATATTACTAATCCAACATTTTTAAGATCGTCAAGAGACACGAAGTACACCCTTTACATTGACAGCGTTATAACATTGTATACTAAGATGATAAAAGTATTATTTTCATACATAAAAAGATTGTATTTTTGTTATCTAAATTAAATTTTACGTATCATATATAGGAAAACTTTTTTGTTGCAGTAAAAATGGAAAAAGTTCCATTTATCATTCCCTAAAATTGCATTTATGGAAATACAAAGTGGCATTTAGTTTTGATACACTAAATTCTAATTTTAATTATTCGTAAAGAATGAAAAAATTCAAAATAAATTGACAATTATAGTCATGTACAACAGTATTATTATACATTCTTAAATACAGAAGAACGTTGAATGGCCGATCCTTGGCGATTAATGTCTTCAACATTGAAAAACTGCGGCAGCCGCAGTCATATAAAGTGCTGTATCGGATAGCAGAAACGCAAAATCATTTCGCTCAACATTCAGATATTTTAAAACGTCATCTAGAAGGCGAACAACATATTGATGATCTACACTCACCTCGCAAACTCCGCAGTCGATTACGCAAGTTTCCTCTGGATTATCAAGAGTGCCAACCAATGTGTTAAAAGTACTTCTAGGGCCGGGTGGCCTGGTTGGTAGGGCATCGAGCTAGTGACAGACTGATCATGAGTTCGAGCCCAGCTGACCGAAAACTCCCTTGTACGCTAAAGGTGACTGGTGCACGAAAAATCTGTCGTGGTCACAAAGTCCTCCATGTTACCATAATAAATCAATACCTCTGGGGGTGCCTAACCAGGGATTAGTTGGTCTCTGGTTTGGATCAAAATTACAACCGTGTGCTTGAGTATGATTGAATGTCGTGAAAATGCGACCTATCCGTAAAAAAAAACCGAGACGTGTCGATGTGCTGCCATCTGTTGGATAAAAATTCGAACCAAGTCGAACTTCCTCCCGATGGGGCTCACTTGCATGGAAGCCGCACCCCCCGCGCCTCTTGCCGTCTTCGACGTTCCTGGCATTCCTTTGGTCTGCCAGTGTAGGCATAAGAAACAACAACAACAACACAAGTACTTGCAATTTATTTCACTTTCGTCTGATAGGATGAACATCTTCTTTCCATGAACTTCTTGTCTGATCCGCAATACTTCGGAAGATCAGACCCTCGTGATCGAAGGGTTGGTTCAGAAGGCAAAAAATTAAATAATAATCTAATTTTTATAAATGAAATAGTAATCTAAATTTTAAAAAGTTGCACGTGGTTGCATTTATGCAAAAAGTTGCATTTATACTGAAAGTTGCATTTATGTTGCGGTTATAACTCAATTACAATACACCCCATGAAGGAATAATTTTGGGTTTAGTAATTTACACACAGCGTAGACCTCCTATCCAAAATGTAATGTAAAGAAGTATGCCAAAAACAAAAACGTATCCTTTTGAAGTCAAGCGAATGTAATAATGTATATTGTATTATATACAATAAATACTAACTATACAGAAAACAATGTAAAAACTCACATAAGCGTTTTTTTATTGTCCTATTATAACAACGCAATAGTAAGATAGAGGGGGGTTCATTAAAAGTTCGTGAAGGGGTCGACGGTCAAAGTTTGGCAACCCATATCTAGGCTAACCTGGAGAGGAGTCTGTTCACTCATGATGTCGCAATTTTCATAAACAGCAATGTATGTTAACCATCCTAATAGTTTCGACGAGATACCTCATCCATCAAGGTTTGACCAATTTTGCAAATGATAAAGTATGTATCTTGTCATCAAGATATTGGAATTAGATATATATCTTTCAATGTCTCGTTCATCAAAATCTGGTCAGTTTTGCTAATTACAAGATCCCTCTTCGAGCCGACCACCAGTGAGGTTAAGCCTCCAAGTGGCTTTGACGAGATATCTCGTCCATCATGATCTGACAAACTATGCTAATAAACGTGATATCTCGTCGTCAAGATACTGCCAATTTGTTTGTGGTATAACGAGATGATCTGACCTGGTCTTCGCTAATAACAAGAGACGAAGAGAGCTTGATGAACGAGATATCTCGTCTATCAAGATGTTTCGTCGATATAACCACCAGGAGGGTTAACTAGTCCAACTTGGATAGACCTGTTTCCGCATGATGAATTTGTTGTACGATTCATTAACGAAATCCAAATCTCAGTAATCCCTGATTGGTGAAAGAGGGACATTAAATAATCCGCATTATGAAATATTTAGAAACCTGAGAAACCCTCACTTCGATTATTCATCATTAAGTAAAGTAATCTCCTATTCCTACATCCAAACTGTTTCGTCGACTTCCACACAAAGTTCCCATCTCTTTCCAGTCGGTAACTATTCGGACATATTTGTCCGTGGAGTGAAAGTCTGTCCTATACCCTCTGCGAAAATTGAGGGCATAGAAATAATGGATAGTCTGTTACCTATTCCTCAAGAAGCAGCTCTTGACTAAACGAAGCCCATAAATTCAGACAACTTTATCTTTTAACTACGGCTCTATATATAACTAGCGTGATTCTTTCTTGGCGCGATTCGGATCGCTTTCAAGGTACAACTGATGTACTGACCGTTCTCTAAATTCATTCTTGGCGTGATCATGGTACAACTACTGTACCGGCCGTAGTCTAAAGGTAAGGGAGTTCAAATAAAGATCGGTCCAAAAAAATTATCTCTCTAAGTCGAAGGTATCTCATCATTATTAACACTAACCAGATCTTGAGGAACGAGATTTCACGCCATTTTAGAAAATTCACTAGATTTTGATCTAATTATAAAAAAAGTCTTCGTTATCATAAAAATTCTTGATGACGAGAAATCTTGTCATTAGTAGAATTAGCAGGATTTTGACGGACGTGGTATGTCTTTGACACTATCTGGAGTCTCATCTAATGATGTGGGATACCTGATGGAATGATGTCTGGTGTAATGATAAGGAAGTCTGGTGTAATGATGATGTCTGGTGTAATGATGGAGGATGTCTGGTTTAATGATGACGGATGTATGGTTTAATGATGAAGGATGTCTGTTGTAATGATGGAGGATTTCTGGTGGAAAGATAGAGTATGTCTGATGTAATGATGAAGTATGTCTTATGTAATGATGGAGTATGTCTGATGTAATGATGAAATATGTATGATGTAATAATGGAGGATATATGATGTAATAATGGAGGATGTCTGATGTAATGATGAAGGATGTCTGATGTAATGATGGTGGATATCTGATATAATGATATAGGATGTGTACTCTTCATTTTCTATCTGGAAATTTCCAAGTAGCTACGAATAGATATATATTCTATCAAATATATATTCATCCTAATGGTAAGATATTTCATGAAGAAAACCTACTGAATTCCAAGACATGAAGATATAACCGTTTTTTGATGAAGACGAAGATCAAGAACAAGTCAGTTTACTAATGATAAGATATCTTATATATCAAGACGTGATTAGTTCTGCTAATGACAATATACCTCGTCGAGACAACCACAAGGAGCTTCAACTAGTCCGACTTGGAGAAGACTGTTCCTCCACGATATCGCAATCTTCAAAAACATCAGTGCATGTCAAGAATCGATTCATGAGATTCATCAGCGAAATCCAACTCAGTAATCCCTGCCAGCAACAGAGTGGCTTTAAATAATCCACACTGTAAAATAAAAAGGAAACTGAGAATCCCCCGCACTTTGACCATTCATAATTAATTAAGGCCGTCTCCAATCCTCCATCTGAACTGCTTTCCCGACATCCACCCGATGCTCCAAGAAAAATATTTAAGCCAGGGAACGCAATCGGTGATCAGTTATCCTTCTTTGCATCGCTTCCCTTTCCTCGCTGTCATTACATTTCGAGTAGAACTCGAGAAAAAGAAAAGGTCCCGCGTCAGAGCGGACTCATAAATATCGATTCTTCCTCGAATGAGTGAAGTGTTCTTTCAGAACTCTCCTCGAACTCATCAGTCGGGCCAACAGAAATCGCGGTGAGGTTCTGGAAAGTCGAACGCCGTTTTTTTTTTCAGTCCTGTTATTGTCAGGTGCGGTTTAACGGAGTAAATCAAGATGTACGCGGGAGGCTTTAATAAGTTAAGGTGCGGGGTTCGGTATGGAAATCTCGTTCTGCTTGTGAGTGTGTGGATAGGTTGGCGTGATTCGAACCGGATTCAACACGTAGTTTATATGGTAGGTTGTTGAAATGAGTCGCATTGGAACACACAACAGGTTAATGGTGACGGGGATACAAGAGAAAGATCATAGGACAGAACCTCGCCATTTTTATCCACATCAAGACGACGAGATCATCACTGAGCTGGCACTCAAACTTCCACACCAAGCGAACGTTGAAGATATTTGAGGTCACGATATATTTGACGTGCACCATCCCCCTTTCTACATATCGGTCTTTAGTTGGATTCGAACTCGCAATCCTCCGATTTCTAATCCGTTACTCTTCCAACCGGGATGCTGCGGTATGATCAAATTTTATATGAAAAGCTCTGCTTTAAAAAATCGTTTCATTGTAATTCATTTGTAATATGTATACATGTTTTAAATAATGTAACAAAGAGTTCTCTAATTTCCTGGAGGCACCTCAAGAGATGTATAGAGATGTAACCGTGGTCACAAAGGGTTGGCTATAAGGGTCAACTGGATGTGTAGATGGTACACTACAATGCAGAAAAGAAATACGGCCAATATCGGAACAACAATTGTACTAGCCGCATACCATTTTACATTTTGACAGTTAAAACTTTTCAGTTTGACAGCTATAACTTTTCAGTTCGACTGTAGTACACTTACAGTTTGATAGCCTCCTTTCAATAATTTTTAGGCTGAGAACCTTTATATTTTCTTTTCGATGATTCCGTCTTTTTGGAATTTTTCATTCCTCTTAAAACTTTCGGTAGATTATCCTCCTTTGGTATTTTAAAACTAGTAGAAGATATTGAATTATTCGTTGGTTTAGTATTGTCTATTGTTTTTTCAGTAGGTGATTGATTAGATGTTTGGTTAATGGTTTGGAGAGATAGCATAGTTATAAAGTGACCAAACATTAGAGGATCTGTTTGTGTACCAAAAAGGTTTTGAAACATTTTTTATTGCTGTCGAGTAAGAAATGCCTGCTTTTGGGTCGCTAACGATTTTCCTGGATTCGATAAAAGAAAGATTTTGAGTAATTGTAATGGTTTGAATTTCTTTTCCCTCGATCCAACGAGGATATGTGCGTGAATAGGATAGATAATCACCCTTACAATTAACACACTTTGGTATAGATTTGCATGTTTTACTATTATGTACTTCAATTGAACAGCAAGAGCAGGTTTTTTTTTTACAGCGGCAACTTTGAATGGAATGTCCAAATTGCTGGCATTTAAAGCAGCGTAAGGGGTTGGGTATGTATGGATTGACAGGGCATCTAAAGTAAGCAATATTAACAAATTTAGGCAGAACAGGTACCTTGAAGGTAAGTATTATGTTTTGTAGAGAAGATTTGCTTGTCACGATGAAATGTTATCCTTCGGATATGGCAAACGTGTTGGTCTTCAAGTGACTCTAAAATATCTTTCTCAGTGTCAAATTGCAAATCCGATTCTGAGATGACCCCTCGGGAGTGATTTATTGAAAAAGGAGGTGAAACGGGGACCTCATATTCTTCTATTTTTTTCATATTTATGGTGAATTGGATATGTTTTTGAGATGTAATTTCCATTAATATATCACCGTTGTTACATTTCTTTATTGTTTTGACATATCCAACCATTCCGAGAATCATCTTGTGAATGAGAATTGCTGAAACATTCTTCATAGTTCCTTCTACTTTTCTTATAACAAAGAATCTGTCGCTGTCATCAATATCATTTATTTGGTACTCCACTAAAGGAGAAATATTAAAATTTTTATTTTCCATGTTTAATTAAATTATATTCAGACTTAACCGTACCGCCCACCATGGAGCCCAGCGAGGGGATGAAGACATCTAAACCAGTACTAGTGAAGCCTATACGTTTTGATTACAGCTCTATATGTATCTTGACAGGAGCTAGTCATTGCAACGATCACTTGAACCGTAGTAGATGATCGAAGTCAATCCACCTACCGATTGACCGAAGTCAATCCACCTGCCGATTGATGCAATGGGGGACGCAGTGAACATCTCATTTGCCTGAAACAGAGGCCGAAGCAGCTTATTGGGTTTGTATAACGCCCCTCAACTGCCAGGATCCTTTTTTGCCATGCACACGGGTCTCCACGCACGGCAGACACGTGGGTGATATGATCTCCAAGAGGAGCTGAAAATAACATAGTGGTGAAAAGCTTCTCAAGGGGAGCCCTCACCTCCGATGAGGCAACCACAGTGAAGGAGGAAGAAAAAGCAAAAAGCAGAGGGGTAGAGGAGAGGAGAGGAAGAATGAAAGGGAGAGAAGATCACTCAGGTACCCCGGGGTTGGGAAGCTCCTACAAACCTAAAGAAGGTATGCCCCTGAAGGCACTTACAGTATCACATTAGTACACTTACTGTCTCACATTAGTACACTTAGTCTGACAGTAGTACATTTACAGTCTGACAGTAGTACATTTACAGTCTGACAGTAGTACACTTACAGTCTGACAGTAGTACACTTGCAGTCTGACAGGAGTACACTTGCAGTCTGACAGTAGTACACTTGCAGTCTGACAGGAGTACACTTGCAGTCTGACAGTAGTACACTTGCAGTCTGACAGTAGTACACTTGCAGTCTGACAGGAGTACACTTACAGTCTGACAGGAGTACACTTACAGTCTGACAGTAGTACACTTACAGTCTGACACTAGTACATTTACGGTCTGACAGTAGTACATTTACAGTCTGACAGTAGTACACTTACAGTTTGAAAGCAGTACACTTACAGCTTGCAATCATCACACAGTTTGACCTCAGCATACTTACAGTTGGATGACGAGTGCTCGAATGTTTGAATACAAAAAGCAATGCACACCAATAGTATCGACTGTCGTTCAAACTGTCAAGCAGTCGAACAGCGTATTAGAGAAAACCCAGATGGCTATTTCGGAAACAGCGCCGACCAACCGGTATAGTGGTTAAGGTGTTAGCGTCTAGATCGGAAGGTCTACGGTTCGAATCCGGGTTCGGGCATGGATGTTTGTAAGCGTATACCAGCTCAGGTGTTGCTTCGTCATCTGAACATGGTTAAAAATTACGAAGTATAAATTGTTAGGGGCAATGATGGTCCTCACACTGGGTGCTTCTTCACAAGTGGCCATCCCTTCCGGCCTTGTAGTGGCTAATGACTTAGGTCAAATGTGCCCGCCATTAGAAAAACAAATTTTTGGAAACATATTCTTTTGCGAAATAAATTAAGTTTTATTTTGTGTTACCTCTCTCCCTTTCAATATTATACAGGAAGTTTCGCACATATCGCAAATCCAATATATTCACATCACTATCCAATACCTACTTATCACTTACTGTACATCATTAACCAACAGCTATATATCATTATTCAATACCTGTACAGCATATCCAATAACCACACACATCGTTATTAAATATATGCATATTTCTATCCAATACCTGCACATAATTATTCAATGCTTTATATATATATATATATATATATATATATATTCCTATCCAATGCTTTCATATCCCTTTCCAATAACAATACTTTGACTTCCATACCTATTCAATACCTACATATCACTATCGAATATCTTCACACCACTATCTAACAGCAGCAAATTCCTATCTATCCAATGCGTACAAATTCCCTGTCGAATATTTTCACATATTTATCCAATACCTGCATATCACTATCCGATATTTTTACATCATTATCCATTATTACATCATTATCCAATATTACATCTTTATCCAACATTACATCATTATGCAATATCATTATCCATTAACCATATCCCTATCCAATACCTGCCTTTATGACGGTTTTATCTTGATCGTTCATTTCTTAGTATCAACAAAGCCAATCAGATCTTGATGAACGAGGTTTTCTTCATCGGAAAACCTGGTCAGGTCTTGATGAACGAGTGTATCTTCATCGGAAAATCTGGTCAGGTCTTGATGAACGAGGTTTTCTTCATCGGAAAACCTGGTCAGGTCTTGATGAACGAGTGTTTCTTCATCGGAAAACCTGGTCAGGTCTTGATGAACGAGTGTTTCTTCATCGGAAAACCTGGTCAAGTCTTGATAAACGAGTTTTTATTCATCGGAAAACCTGGCCAGGTCTTGATGAACGAGTGTTTCTTCATTGGAAAACCTGGTCAGGTCTTTATGAACGAGTGTTTCTTCATCGGAAAACCTGGTCAGGTCTTGATGAACGAGGTTTTCTTCATCGGAAAACCTGGCCAGGTCTTGATGAACGAGTGTTTCTTCATCGGAAAACCTGGTCAGGTCTTGATGAACGAGGTTTTCTTCATCGGAAAACCTGGCCAGGTCTTGATGAACGAGTGTTTCTTCATCGGAAAACCTGGTCAGGTCTTGATGGACGAGATATCTCGTCGAAACCACTTCGAGGGTTAATAAACCATCCGATAGATGTATCACAACTTGAGAATTTATATTTTATACTCAAATTGTTGTAGCTTACCTTATGATATTAAACATAACAAGTCGTTAGCCTAGTGGTGTAATCATATGAAACTATTGCCTCGTCATCTAACCGTGGTTCAAAATGACTTGATATTGTCCTCGGATCTTATTCTTTTGGAGGTTGACCCCGGACCATCCCCAATCCGTTGTGTAACTCCAGTACGACGTTAATGAAATGCATACATAAAATCTATCCATGCCAATGCATCGGTATTTAAGTCACAAATATAGTCACGGCGTAAAGATGGTGGTTCTCTTTCAAACGAACTGTGTTTAAGCTAATGACGCAAATGCTTAAACATATCATGAATAAGTAAATTTATGCGAATTAAGTGTTTCGTTAAATATGCTGAAATGCCACAGTCGGTTCATATATAGTAGAAATTATCCTATTTAATGATTCCCCTGTTTCAATAATCGTTTCTAATGCATGGTTGACTAAACAGAATACAGATTCAACGGGGAAAATCAGATAAACTTAATAATCTCAGATGATATCTCGACTATTTTTAATGTAATTTAATGACAATGATTCTGACAGTTTCACCGTTCTAATTAATATGAATATTCAACCCTTCGATTCACCTTGAATAATGTTATTTGATTTAAAATGGTTAGCTATTCTTAGGAGGATGAACACAAGGGGGGAATTATTTATAATTTAATGGAAGTTACCATTTTGAAATGCAATTAAATTATAAATAACAACAGTCGTTTATGTAAGAGTAGAGAAGATTTTATTTATGTAGTAACGTCATTAATTCATAACTTAATCACAAATGTAATTATTACTGTATTTTATGGTTATAGATGTCCGATGCGTCTTACAATTTAACTTTTACGCTTCATCACAAATATAATTGTTTCCACTAAAATTTAGTTTACACCAGCGGTATGGTATATAGCTGTGTACTGTGGGTGTTATCCGCCTTTTAAGTGAGCGCTGGCATTGATCAAAATTTACGAGCTATCAGCAACTGACCTTCTAGAACAGGGACGGCGAACCTTTTTAAGAAATTGGTCAAATTTTGTTCATTTGTGAACGTGGCCTTAGGCCTTGTTCACATGAGGCGTTTGAAACGAGCGTCTAGCGAGGTCCCGCCATTAAATTATGTTTTTTTTATTCCTCTAATTCAAGTTACTATCTTTGCGACCTCCAAGAACGGGACCTCGCTAGACTCGCCCAAATGTACGTTTTACGCGCCTCATGTAAACGGGGCCTTAATAAATATATGTCTTTATTATTAGTATTTACAATATATTCTGTTCATTCTCAAGCAGTATTTTATAAATTCACATAATCTACTCAATAGACCTTCAGATAAATCTTAAAACAGTATTATGTGTAATCAATAAATCTAAAACATTTTACAAGAATCATTTATGAATTTTTTTTTTCATTTTTAAGTTCCTTATTAACACTTGCATTTTCTTCATATTTGTTTAACGAGGGGGTTCGAAAAATAATTTAATTCTTTATGTATATGATGAAATGATGATGATAAGTTTATACAAATCAACACGTGGGTCATTTAAAATGCCTGCGTGGGTCTGCGTCTGACCCGCGTGTAATAGGTTCGCCATCCCTGTTCTAGAGGATCCCTCCTTTTGTTCGGTACCTTACACTGTCGACCGTGAGGTGTGAACGCTTTGGGGGGAAAAGCAGAAAGTCGTTCCTGTGATATCTCTCTAGTTCCAAACGATACGCCACACAATACTATGAAAGGAAAGCGTCAGTCGTAAATGCCACTCAAGGCTCTATCCCTCAAGTTTGGAAATTTGGTAAGGGGTGGTGTCGGACTTCCAGGCCAAAAAGTCGTTATGTGAGACGATTGAAAAATCTAATCGCCGCAGCGTAAAGGTTAAGCAAATTTTAATGTACGAAAATGAACGTGTTTAAGTATCTGAACGTCAAGAGGCAGGTAGGTATTTTAACTAATGTGGCACTGGGGAGCAACACACTACGTCAACGTGAGGAGATGCAAGGCCACGGCAGATTTAACATGCACCCCTCCCCTTTGTATACGAGTCTTTGGTTGGATTCGAACTCGCATCAACTCCTGTTGCGAGACTGTTACTCTTCCAACCAAGCTACCGCGGCCAGATTTTTCCTCTGGCGGAACGGTAGATAATAAATTAAGTTATGTGAACGTTCTGAGATTGGTGTTATTTTTAAGGCTTATATATTTAAGTCCAAAACGTTTCATTGGCATTAGTGGATATATTAAAATTGAAGTGAGACTTTACTTCATGTTAGCGTCAACAAAATATTTGTCAATAAGCCCTTCATAAATATTCAACAAAATTCAACACTCCATACATACTGTACCTTGTCAGGGGATTTAAAATGTATGCTGTAAGCCTCATATTTCACCGTAATGCAGATTAATAGAGCATAGCACACCATTTTTAAGACAAAGGCATTTTGTTAAAGACAATTAAACATGATGTCAGGGAATTAAAGGAATTAATGGAATATACTTCGTAATACGAGGTTGAAGCCATTAATTTGGAGTAGGTAAAACTAGATTTCCGACAAATGGTAATGACGTCAATGCATAAGAGGTGGCAGTAAAAAGATTATTTAAAAGTGGATGTGATTTAAGCAAATCATTCAGATTTGTGTGCCAATGATATTTATTTATTCTGATAATTTTAATTACATTCATACCCCATTTTAATCTTTACACTAGCGGATTGAATTTGCATATTGTGATACGTGAACCTTTATAAAAGAATGGAAGAAATCGTTTCTATTTCTGAATTCGATTATTGACATCTTCTCGTTCGTTTTCGGGTGAACAAATACGGTTACATTTTATTGTAAGTGTGTAAAGTACATTTAATAAATACTCTTTAGAATTTATTTTATCTTAAATTGGAAATTTGAAATCGAAATGCACATTTGCTCCGATCAGAAGATTTTGCTGGCCACGGTATTCGTTTAACCCTTCTTTGCATGATTTTTTCTTTATTGGTGAAATAAATCAAGGTGATATAATTCATGTTCAAAATTAAAGGAAAAATGGTTAAAAAAAAATCTTAGTATATATTTATAGTATAAATTTAGCAAAAAACAATAGGATGGTATCATGTGGTATTTTTTAAATTAAACGCAAACTTTTTTCAGAAAATGCTCTAAAAATAACAGAAACACATGTTTCAAACCTTTCTTCCACTCATTTTAACTTTTTTAGCACTAGAAACTCAAATATAATAAAACAAAATTAAAAACGAAATCATACGTTTATTGCAACTACAACAAACAGCGGAATGACAACTTCAAGCTCGTTTTACTGATAGTGACACTTGCTTATTTTTGACAGCTATGTTTTTTTTTATGCAATGGACATTAAAAAGGTATCCAGACACGATCAACTTAAAGTGAACTTGTTCTTTTATACAATTTTTGGGCATTCAATGTTATGATGGAAATTTCCACTACTATGCAAAGAAGGGTTAATGACTTCATTTTCAAGAATTCGTCAACGAGGTCTGCTCGATGTGGACGAGCATTATCGTCCATAACTAACTACTGACATCCATATGCACCTTTGAAAAGTCTTACTGAACATTCTAAGACCTCATCCTGATATGATTGGCCGGTCACACATCCTCTGTTGAAAGCGTGAAGGGGCGTACGTAGAGATTGCAATCTAATCCGGTGGATCCGGCATCATTTAGCTACCTACCGGATCCAGCAATATCTATCGGATCCGATGAAAAACCGAATATTTTTAAAATTAAATAATCGATTATTCAAACCCAACTGTAAAATCGCAAAATTGTTTAAAGCAATCGATTGTGGATTAATCGATTTTATATTTTTAAGTCATCAGTTTGGAGCATTCTAGCAAAAATAATAAATTAAATTATCAATAATATTTATTTTAATGAAGAGGAATTATAAAAGCAAACTCTACAAGAAAATGAAGACTATTGCAAAGAGGCAAAATTTTAGAAAAGAAACAGATTTTGAGAAAATACTGAAGAAAAAATTACTTTATTTATATGAAATGGAGTCAAAGGAAAATATTTGTCTTTTATGTACGACTACTTAATGACGGTTAAACCAACTAGTGTCGAAGCTGAGAGGGCCATCTCGGCCGCTAGTTATATTTGCTGTTCATTGAGAAGTAGATTGGGGGATGGTACATTTAATACGATTTGTTTCCTTAGATCGTTCTTTCAAACTCAAAAGTGATTTTCATTACTATATAGCTTCGATTTAAGCAATTAATAAGAATTAAGAGTTCGATTGTTTGTTATGTTGACCAACAACTGCCACAGATTAGATTTTTATGTTAGTATGAGACAAGGTTAAGTGCAATTTATACATAATTTGCTCAACGACAGTACACTACTTAATTTTAGATCAATAGAAAATAACTACGTTTTAAGCAAACTGATGTTTAATGGTGTGGAAACTAGTAAGTCTTATCATCATCAATTCGTTTAATACTTACTACTAGTAGTTACTATAATTAATTGTTGGTGATTGGTTTCCTACCCATGGAAAAGTTATAAAGTTGATTTTCTAATGCTAAAATAAATGTTTTGTTGGTCAATTTTGAATAATATGCTTTTTACGTAATTTCACTCAGCCGATTTGGAAAAATATATTCTGGTTAGATAGACTTATTAAAAAAGTACCAATCCGGCTGGATTTAAAATCGTACCTATTGCAATCCCTAGGCTTACGTCCATAGATCATTATTCCTAACCACATCATTACACCAGCACTACCAAAACGGTCACATTCCATACTGTTCGAAGGAAGATTTCGAGTTCCTAACTCCCTCCAGATGTAAAAACATTTAGAATCAGATGCTGAACTAAACCTCCACTTTGTTCTGCTAAGGCCGAGATACCTCTTCGAGTCAACATCCAGACAATTGAAATCAATCTTTATTGCAAATAAATATATTTTGACAGAAAATGCATTTCATAAGTTCAATATCTCATAATCGACGTTAAGGTTTCGTCATTGAGAGAATGTCCCTAAAACATTACAGACACGTTTTCGAAATCCACAAATATCTATAAAAGTGATTGATAGTTTTCTGAAGGAATGTTAAGTAGACAGAAGGATCAACTCGTATACAATGAAGGCAAAACATAAAAACTACTAGACACATGCTATATTGCCATTTTATGTGTTTACGTGTTTTGCCTCTGAAACAGTGGCTTCCATTTTTCAAATTGAAAATCGTTATCCTCATAATATGGCTCCCGCTGTGTTGGTATAGAACTCTGAAGGTTCTCAGTCGAAACACCTGAGGAATGTTGTCCAGAAGGGACCATTGTAATCCTCGAAAACGATGGTGGGGGTGTCCTTGGATCCGGAAAAATAGAACAGGAGGGGGTAAAGATGGAAGACTCCACTAGGGGACAGAGGAAAACGTACGTACCAGCGTCCTTTTTCTGGTCTAATTGAAGATATTGAACTTTGAATAGATTCATGAGAGTAAGTAAACTTATTGTAAAATCACCCATGAAGGAGCTCGAAGTGGTGAAATTGCCAGTCTACTTCCATGAAGAGCGGACCAATCAGATGATGAATCTATAAACTGGCGTCTTTTACCGTCCTGGGGACCAATCAGACAATTCATGTTGGTTTCAGACGAAGATAGTCTACCGGTCACGTTACCCCCTAGTTTTGGTCGCTTGATCCTGGGTACTTTAAAAGGTTATCATTTACCATTGCTAACACTACTTTTGTACTTTCCCTAAATAGGGTGCCAGCTGATATATTGCCCCCGTCAACTAATCATGGTTTACAGAGACCTTTCAGGATTTGTTCCGCACTGTCATCAGTAGCCCGATGTTTTTCTCCAGATACGTTAACACGACTACCTCTCTAGCTACCATTATACCATACAGACAACTGTTATCGAGTGTTGTCAAATTTCATCACACACTCCTGTAATGTTGACGAGTTCAAAGTTAACAAAAGCCAGGTAGGTATTTAATTAACGTCGCATTGGAGCAACATAGCGGGCTATTGACAACGG
Source organism: Metellina segmentata (assembly GCA_947359465.1). NCBI lineage: Eukaryota > Metazoa > Arthropoda > Arachnida > Araneae > Tetragnathidae > Metellina > Metellina segmentata. Next base: position 77,953,262 of record OX375882.1, read on the forward strand.
TCGAGGATCAAACCTGAAAAGAAAGATTCCCAAGGATAGCGTTCAAATTCAGGAAAACCTTTACTACTACTTGTTTTAGTCACATGATCTTGGGCACAGAAAAATTACCAGTGCTCGCTCTAATTTGATAGTTCGCTCTATGAGTAAAGCGTTTCTCGTGTGTACATTTACTATTACTTGGCGGCTGTTTGGAGCAGCAGGGCACATGCACCATCAGTCCCAATCCTACAACCACTTTGCCAGAGCACCATTCCTAATCTTAACTGCTTTGTGAATGCGTTCCTGATTGATTGATAGGTAGGTATTCATTGACGCCACAATGTGGAGCAGCACAACGGGTATTGACTATGGTCCCAGATCAAACTCTGAGGGAAATATTCCAAGAACACAACACGTAATTTTTAACCACTCTGAGATGACAAGGTCAGCAGTTGAGCTGGCGAACTACATCCTCAAACTTCCACATCACGCCAACACGAGGACATTTAAGGCCACGACAGATTTAATGCGCTGTTCTGTATTTTCGTAGTACATATACATTACCCTACAATAATGGACCGGATACAAGATGTGATGGTATAAGAGAAATAATACATGCTTTAATAGAGGGGTGGTCTTCCACGTGCTGCAATTACACTAGCTACCCTTCTGGGCATACATTCAACAAGGTTATGATACACAGCTATGGGTATATGTGTCCATTCCTGCTGCAAGAAAGTCGCCAGCTCAGCTCTAGATTTCGACGAGGTTCACTGGTCCGCAAGCGTCGCTCTAACTCGTCCCTCAAATGTGCTATGGGGTTTAGGTCGGGACTGTGAGTAGGTCAGGGAAGACGGTTTACATCCATATCTTGATACCACTGCTTTGACAAAGGCTCCTATATGACACGAAGCGTTACCGTTCTGGAAGTAACATTCGTCCATTTCATAAAATTGCCAGAGCGTAGAAAGAACCTGATTGTCCAAAATGTTCATGTGTGCGTTGGTGTTCACTTTACCAGAAACAACATGAAAAATCGCAGGCTATACCTATGTCGCGAAAAAGACCCCCAGACAAGTAGTTGGATTTTATGCAAGTCCTCTGGCGTCTGGTCCAGTATTGTAAAGTTGTGTTTTGTGCACCTGTTTGTTTCCCCAAAAAAATGTAAAAACTATGCCCGAGAAGTTAATATTTTTTCTTTAACTAATAATATGCTTTAAAAAAAAGTTGTTTGTTTCTTGATCTTCATGTTATTTTTCATAGCTGATCATATTTTTCAAGTAAAAAAATTAATTACAATAATTTACAAAAAACAATATGTATAACTGGGTAAAGAAAACAAGCTGCCCTAGACTCAAACTTTAGAACATTTGAAGATGTTTGTAATGAACTGGTTGTGGGGAGTTATAATAATAAGTCATATAATATGTAATGAAACACTTAATTAATAAAATTACTGACAGAATACGTTTATTTACTGACAGAATTTATTTTTATTTTTAGAGATGTAGAATTTTATGTGCGTCTCGAATGTGATTCAGCTTTATTACTTACACTCTGTTACAAGGAGTTTTAAATATAAAAATGAAATTATAATAAAGTTGGTAACTGTACTGAAATCTCTGAAGGGTTTTGTGTTCACTTCCTGTCAGTCATATTGTATTGGATATTAAAAAACAACGCAAGATGGATTTTGCGTGTATGATTATCTAAATGTAATTAGTAAATGTCCACTCCCCTGTTATACCATTTAAAAAAATTTTAATAACTCTTTTTAATGAAATAAATGACTGACATAGGTCAAATACTCTAGATTTTTGACTGTGCATGAAATTTTAAGCAACAATCCAACTTTAAGGGTTAAATGACCACTCTGTTTCATACACAGTTTAACAGTACCGATTAGTATTGCAACAGAGTGGGACATAGTTTTTACATTGTTTTTTGGAATGACTCCCTTATCCGCATTGTTACTTAATATTTAGTGTACTTTATCTATGGTCAGAAATGACTATTACTGCTTTAAATAACCTTTGCGTACATAAGGCGGATGGGAAAAGCAGCACATGCCATTATAATTCAAAAGTGGGGAAACTACAAAGACATGCCAAAAGAGACAAACTATACTAAAATTAAAGCACATGCAAAGGCAGTTAGGATAAAACCCTAAAGCCCCTACCGGCCCATGTGTCACATGTATTATCAGGAATTTCAAAGGGATGTATTATGAGGATTATCAAACGGAGGTATTATTAGAATCATCAAAATGACGTAATACTCATGTCAAATGTAATATCAGACGTCTGGTCACGGGGTTGACCTCGGTAAATACGGGATACATCGTCCAGATCAGGTGTGACCTCTAAATTTGACCGTGGTTCAAGACTGCATGGTGTTATCATCGGTTCTTTCACTTCGGGTTTGATCTCTGTATACAATAGCCCTTTGTGTTGTTCCATTGCGAAGTAAATAAAACATTCAATGTTAGGTCTCAGCATTGTAAAATACTTATGTTTCCCGTTCAGTATGGTTCATCCCTGGTATCTACCTACTCTCAAAGCAAAATTCACTAGGCAAGGCTTTCATTTGCGATTTTTAGTAGCGTGATTTTTCAGTCTAAATTAGGTTTTTAATTCCCCTAGTTTAAGTTTCTATCCTTGCGATCGTTGAAGATAAAGTGAAAATTTCATCTGATTTGAAATCTACGGAACATTTTACACCAAATCGATACCTAAAATGTGATTTTCTTTAAATAAAAAAAAAATACTCGTTTAATAAATAATTAAATAATTATATAGTAAATCTGTTTTGAGTATCGATCTGGCGTAGAATTGTACGCTGATTTGAAAACCATTGAAATTTTCACTCTATCTTCAACGATCACAAAGATAGAAACTTGAATTAGGTGAATAAAAAACATAATTTAATCTAAGATTAATTCATAGATTTATATATCGCAGTGTGTTCACCTTGTAGATTTTCTGCGACTGCAATTTTTTGATCGCCGCGACTAGAAATCGCAAGTGGAGGCCTATCCTTACTGCAGACGCAGTGAAGGAACGAGTCTAGAATACACATCAGCCGTGAAGACACCGGGCACGTGGTGGTATCCTGCTAATCCCCAAAGAGGAATACCTTTAATATATAAAGAGAGTAATAGTAGGATTCAAAAGACATTCCAATACCGGTTTATTCAGATGCACACATATTCCTCGTCTTATTCGCATTCGTTATGCATAGAATAAATCATTTTTGTCCACCAAGCGAATCGTGTGTTCCGAGACTAAGCAAATTCGTAAAGTCTGCCGCCTATTATCGTGGTGCATTGGATTCCATGCAACTACATTGCTTAGAGACAAATCGTGTATTGTCTGTAAACTGATAAATACTGATAAAAATTGCATTACTGAAAAAATGACTGTATATACTGATAAAAATTGTATTTGGATTTTGACTGATAGTAGGAGTGCTATACAGTATTTCGAAAATTGGCCAAAAATATTTGATATCCCAGACCAGAATATTCTGAAGCTTCTCTGCGAGATTGGTCTGAAAACACCAATAAGCTTCCAATGGATTCCATCGCATATCGGGGTGTATGGCAACGAGACAGCCGATGTACTCGCCAAGAATGACTGTGATCTCCCTATAGACTGTTTGAATCGTCTCAATCCCACTGAGGTCCACTCCCTGGGAAAACAGCGTTTGCTTTCCGTGTGGCGCCGTACGCCATCCCACCACTGGTATACTGGCAATCGCCCTGAACTATCAATCTCATGCTGTGGCTCTCGGCCTTTCCAATCGGTCATGGCCAGATTTCGAAGTGGCCATCTTAAATGTATCAAATTTCAGAACGGGGAGAGAATTTTCCCTCCTTGTTCCTGTTCCCTACCTGCCAGTCCTGATCACCTTCTTCTCTGTCTTGGCGCTTCGTATAAGCAGCTGTTGGTTGATCAGGACTTTTTTGGAGGTATATGGGGATCTGGCACGACGGGGCCTTCTGGACCTGGTGTAGGAAAGCCTACACCAGGGGGATGTGCAACAACAACATTGTCTGTATGCTGGTTTCTTAACACTCAAAGTTGTTTCAACGAGATATATCGTCCATCAAGATCTGACCAATCGCGTCATAAAGGTATAATTTTTTGTGAGTTAGAGTGCATAATCTTTGCTGTAAATAAAACAGGAGTATCTCCTTAACCTTATATAAGGTTTCGAACAGATACCTCGTCCAACAAGACGTGGTCGGTTTTGCTCATGACATTTCGTAAACAGAACCACCTGTAGGATTGACACGTGTTAGTGATAACTTATTCCCATCTGGATAGTTCCTGGGTGTTAAAAAAATTCTTAAGCGAGGTAAGTATTTCAATTAACGTTGCACTGGATACGTACTACGGGATTTCGTGACCGGCCTGAATCAAGCCCGAAAGGAAAGATTCGAGAAAAAGATCACGTAATTTTGTGACCGAGGCGCAACACCTGAGCTGGCACCATCTCTACAAAATTCCACACCAAGCCAACTTTAGGACTTTTGAGAAAACGAGAGCTTAAACATGCAACAGCCCCCCTTATGCACGACGGTCTTTGGTTGAATTTGAATTTGTAACCCTCCGATTGCTAATCCGTTACTCTTCCAACCGACTACCGCGTCGCCATAGTAACTAGCGTCTGGCGTAGAGAAATAAAGACTCGAACTTGATATCTCACATGATTTATTGGGATCGTTATATATATATATATATATATATATATATATATATATATATATATATATATAAGCGATTCTAGGCCGCTGCAAAGGATCAGCGCCATGCCAATATTGGCTACACGTCTGGTGGAACGTCCTAAATCTCTCCGGAATGTTCGGCTGATATACGGGAGCAAAAAGTACTTAAAATTGCGATGTACGTCGCAGAAGAGTTTTTGCAGAACAATGTTTCCCTAATTGTATGAAATTTGTGGTCAATTTGTTTCCAATCATAAGTTACGATGCTCTGCAGTACAAAGCGCGCTCCCTGCCACACTTTTTTCCTTTCCAACTACGGAACAACCTCCCTACACCGCCCAAATTACCACAAACACTTTATAAATAACACATCTTTTATGTCAATGACAAAATACAGGGTGTTCCTAAAAGAATGTCCTAGTTTCAATGTTATATTATAACAGTTTAATTTAGACTTTTTACAGAAAATAATATACCAAATATATGAAGGTAAATTCATCTAGTTTTTCTTACAAATGTTCAATAGGTGCATATTAAATTATACAACACGCATACAACCTAAAGTCCAATTCTTCCCACACTTTGGTTAACAAGTACGGAGCAATAGTATCTTCAATTCTGTGTCTCAACTCTCGCAAATCATTATGTAGCGGCGGAACATAGACACATAGATCTTTTATAAATCTCCAAAGGAAAAAATCGCATTTATGTCAGGTGAACGTGGAGGCCAGCGAAAGAGAGCTCTGTCGTTTCGACCATTACGACCAATTCAACGGTCAGGGACTTCGACGTTCAACCACTCTCGTACAAAGAGATTCCAGTGGGGAGGGGCTCCATCCTGTTGCCAAATAAAGTTTACAGATTCAACCTCTACTAATTGGTAATTGGTAATTTTAGTTAACGTCGTACTAGAGCAACACAACGGGCTATTGACGACGGTCCGGAATCAGTCCCTTAAGGGAAAGATTCGAGGACAACACCTCGTAATTTTGAACCACGGTCAGATGACGAAGCAACACCTGAGCTGGCACCCCACTCTCCAAACTTCCACGCCAACCCAACGTGAGGACTTTCGGCCACGACAGATTTAAGGTGCACCAGCCGCCTCTACACCATACGTTTACAAACATCCATGCCCGGACCCGGATTCGAACCAGGAACCATCCGATCCAGAGGCTAACACCTTAACCACTATACCGGTTGGTCGGCTCTCTACTAATTGGGGAAGGAGTCATTCTTTCAACATATCCAGATAGCCCACCTTTATTACGGTAAGAATTTGACTTAAGGGGGTCCGGGACACATTGAAATTTTTTTTTTATTAATTAATTTAGAATTTTGATTTTTTTTTGTACTGATTACCCATCTAACTAATAAGCGAAATCACAACAAAATTTTTTTCCAAAAGTTCTTTAAAAATTTTTAAACAAATTTTTTTGAAAAAAAGAGGGGTCATTTTAAATTGCTAAGGCTCAAAATATTCTTGATCAATTTTCAAAATTCTTGCAGTAAATTATTCACAAATTTATTAATTTAATTTTGATTCAGCAATTTAAAAAATATTAATTTAATAAAAAATAAAAAATATTTGAAGGAAAATGTTTGAAAATTTTAATGTACTTTTTGTTTAAAAAGTCATATTTTTAAAAGTAAATATTTGTTTCAAATTTGCTGAATCAAAATTAAAGTATAATGTTTGAAAAAGATATATTCCAAATTTCAACCCTTAAACTTTATCGGTTTTCGACTTATAGCAATTTGAATACAGGAAATCTTGAAAAAATGTATCATGGAGAAAAACGCATTTAAAGTTTTAAGGACAGATGTTGTTGCCATGACAACAACTGTCAAGAGTGTTAGATTTTCAAAACAACGCACCACAAAAATTATTATATCTCTAGTTCTAATTAAGATAGAAACATGATTTAGACGTCATTTTTAGCAGAAAAACACAGATAATTTCTTAAAACAATAAAAAAAAAATTCGGAAATTTGACGATTTTTGTGTCCTGGACCCCCTTAAGATTGGATGTGTGTCGTATAACTACAGGTACACATATTGAGCATTTGTAAGAAAAACTAGGTGAGTTCACATTCAATTCGATATATGATTTGTTGTAAATAGTCTAAATTAAAATGTTATAATATACCATTGAAACTGGGACATTCTTTTATGGACACCCTGTATTTAACTTCAAAAGTTATAACAGAATTAGTGAAGAAGTTAATTAATTTCGAAGTTTTATTATAAATATGTAATATATATTTAGCCAATAATTGGGTTTTATATATGTTTTTGATTTGACTGCATTTTTCAAAATTCGAACAAAATTTCTGCAGAACAATTGCAATTGCTTGTTGCAGAACACTGAATACAATTCTGCACCTAGGGTCTGGAAGCACTGGGTTCTGTGTCTACCGAAAAATATAGGCCGCAAAGGATCTGCGCCTAACTGCCGCTAACGCTGAAGTCCACTGGAGACTAAAGCCCCGTTTACGATTCTCCGTATGCGTAGGCTCCCGCCTTAACGCATACGAAGCTACAGAGAGGGTCTGCGTAATCCCGCCCATCTGTCAATCACGTGGTTCTGTTCTATCATTGGTTCGGCGTATACGGACATACGGAGAATCGTAAACAGGGCCCTTAGGGGCAAGTGCTTCCGATCAGGGCGTTCGGATAAGGTGACCAACATGATCCAAGTTCAAGTAGCAAGACCCCGATCGAAGCTGGTCGATTTGCCATTTTGCCGTTTCAACTCGGTTTCGTGTGAGGGCATTAAAAAGTCTTTCTTCCCTTTTCTCGTCTTTGTTTAACCTCCGTGTTGGTGTCAAGCTGGCACCATCTCCGTCGGTTGTAATCAAGGACGGGTCGAGCCTAGGCAGTGAGGCATGTCGGCACTCAGATTTACTATCCTTCTCGTTGATGAATATGTGTCTCAACCGTTCTGAAGGGCTATTCCCGGCCACTTCGACGTCCAAGCTACACGAAGGGAATGGGGGGGGGGTCGAATGTCACATAAACGTTGGCTCTGTTGCAACCTAAGATGTCAGTTTACGGTGCAAAAAAAAATCCTATCATATTGCCAACGGTGGTGGACATGAGCCAATTTGTTATTTCTGATTGGATTGTGATTCCCTTGGAACTGTAACGCACTTTTGTGTTGTTTAAGAGATACCTCAAAGACTGATCAGGTCTTAATTGTCGAAATATCTCGTTAAGAAGTTCACATCTATAATTGTGTGGACCACAATATGATTTATGACTTGTTGAAGGGGTGACTCCTAAGAGTGCCAGCACCTTGACTGATGAAACACCTGCTGATCCACTAAAGTCCGATTGCCGTAATAAATTTCAGCAAATACCTGATTGGAATGGTTGACAGTTCCCAGGGTTCGATGCAGTGGTATCTCAGATATTCAAATGGTTGTTCACATGACCCGTGTATAGAGCTCTCCTCTACCAACCGACAACCCCTACATAATGGATCATCTATAACATTCATAATGTTGAGGTGTCTATTAAGGGATGGGGACCACAATGTAATCTATGGGTTGCGAATAGTGTTTGCTAGAAATCCAATACATATTGTCTTGTGTTTGGCGCAGCTTGGTCGAATACGGCCCTTGCTCCATGGAGATCCAGAAGATCCAACCAATCATCTAAACAAGAAAACAAATTATTTGTTCGCTCAACTCCTAATGTTTATGAACACTGCTTTCTCTTCATAGAATGTGTGATTGCATTTAATAATGTATTTTCGTTCCATCGATGAGTTGCTAACTACGATTAAAAAATGCCTTTTATGTCCTTAAAAGCCTTTGTATATCTTAACCCGCCGACCAACCGGTCTAGTGGTCAAGGTGTTGGTCTCTGGATCGGAAGGTTCCTGGTTCTAATCCGGGTCAGGGCATGGATGTAAAATTGTGCTGTCCTTTGTTAGGGACAATGATGGCCCACCCACTGGTTGCCCCTTCACAAGTGACCATCACTTCTGGCCTTGTATAAGGCTACAATGACTTCGTTCAATTCTGTACTGTATTTTATTGTTGTTTTGTATTTGTCTTTGCAATCTGTACCCAGCCTTGCCATTGTAAATAAAAAAAAATTTAAAAAATATCTTAACCCTCTTGGTGGTTTGTCTTCGTGCCGAAAAGCCCCCCAACAGTGGCCAGCCTGATATTAAAACCTGTTACAAATCGTCAATATTTATCGGCAAGGGGCAATTTCTTTTTTTTACTTGGAGGTATAGGACAGTTTTATTTCAACGAGGTAACTTGTGATTAGCAAAATTTTAGTACATCTTCATGGGCGAGAGATCGTCATTAGCAAAACCAATAAGGTCTCCATAGACGAGATATTTCGTCAATAGTAGAATAGCTCAGATGTTGAGGGAAGAGATATACCATCATAAGTAAAACGGATAAGATCTTCATGAACGAGATACATCGTCATCAGCATAACGGAAAATACCTTCATAGACGAGATATATTGTCATTAGCATAACGGATGTATGAGATATATCGTCACTAGCAAGATGAATAAAATCTTCATGAAAGAGTTATATCGTCATCAGAATAACGGATAAGATCTTCATGGACGAGATACATTGTCATCAGCATAACGGATAAGATCTTCATGGACGAGATATATCGTCATCAGCATAACGGAAAATACCTTCATAGACGCGATACATTGTTATTAACATAACGGATGACATCTTCATGTATGAGATATATCGTCACTAGCAAGATAAATAAAATCTTCATGAAAGAGTTATATCGTCATCAGAATAACGGATAAGATCTTCATGGACGAGATACATTGTCATCAGCATAACGGATAAGATCTTCATAGACGAGATACATTGTCATTAGCATAACGGATGACATCTTCATGTATGAGATATATCGTCACTAGCAAGATGAATAAAATCCTCATGAAAGAGTTATATCGTCACCAGAATAACGGATAAGATCTTCATGGACCAGATACATTGTCATCAGCATAACGGATAAGATCTTCATGGACGAGATATATCGTCATCAGCATAACGGAAAATACCTTCATAGACGAGATACATTGTTATTAACATAACGGATGACATCTTCATGTATGAGATATATCGTCACTAGCAAGATAAATAAAATCTTCATGAAAGAGTTATATCGTCATCAGAATAACGGATAAGATCTTCATGGACGAGATACATTGTCATCAGCATAACGGATAAGATCTTCATAGACGAGATATATTGTCATTAGCATAACGGATGTATGAGATATATCGTCACTAGCAAGATGAATAAAATCTTCATGAAAGAGTTATATCGTCATCAGAATAACGGATAAGATCTTCATGGACGAGATACATTGTCATCAGCATAACGGATAAGATCTTCATGGACGAGATATATCGTCATCAGCATAACGGAAAATACCTTCATAGACGAGATACATTGTTATTAACATAACGGATGACATCTTCATGTATGAGATATATCGTCACTAGCAAGATAAATAAAATCTTCATGAAAGAGTTATATCGTCATCAGAATAACGGATAAGATCTTCATGGACGAGATACATTGTCATCAGCATAACGGATAAGATCTTCATAGACGAGATACATTGTCATTAGCATAACGGATGACATCTTCATGTATGAGATATATCGTCACTAGCAAGATGAATAAAATCCTCATGAAAGAGTTATATCGTCACCAGAATAACGGATAAGATCTTCATGGACCAGATACATTGTCATCAGCATAACGGATAAGATCTTCAAGGACGAGATATATCGTAATTAGCAAAATCGGTCAGATCTTGATGGACGAGATACGTCGTCAATACCGCTTAGATCAATAAGTATACTGATTGAAAAACATAAATTTCTCTCAACAAAGTCGTATTCTCTGGAAATATTTTGCAAGGGGTCTTGGTAATTTTTTTCAACTTCTAAAATGATTTTCCTTCAGATTAATGGAGTAGAAAAGTTAATTTACACAAACATTAAGTAGCGTCAGGAAAATTACCCTAGTCCAGTGATTGAAAGGCTCAAGAGGGACGTTGAGTCTAATTACGCCGACCTCGATCCCACAGAACACTTAATTAGATTTCGGGGGAAAAAGTATCCGAACACACATACAATAGTTGAAATTGCTCGAATCGATGTGCTGATAGATCGGAGAGAACGGTTGTATAAAAGTTTGAGAGGCGATATATTTTGTTTTTTCAGCTACCATTTTGTTTTTTTCAACAACCATTTTGTTTTTTCAGCAACCATTTTGTTTTTACGGTGTCCGAATTCTAAATTGGAGCAATTTTTTATTGAGTTGTGGTGGCTTCGGGTTTCTGCGTTTGAAAATAAGCTGCGTGAATCTGGCAATGAATCAAATTAAATTTATTTTTCTTTCTGGCTGAGAATAAATATATCTTTAGAATGGAGCGATCAAGGAAAATTGAGATATTAGAATAAATGCTAAGCCTTTTTATTCTGGGTAAATATACGCCACGTCGGTTTATTCTGGTCAGCTCATTATGTTTAATTTTGATGACTATTTATTTATGTTACTTACGGGCGGCGTTATTCATCGAACCAGTAAACATTTACAGAGAGCTACGAGAAATAACATGCTTAAATTTAAAAAGTATGATAGAGGTTCTATTAGAAAGAATTTTATCAAATAGCGAAAAGTGTCAGAAAGCATTTTAAAGCTGATGTCAAGCAAAGTAATAAAAGTAATTTGTGCTTTCAATTTACTATGTTCCAACCAATTTATTTTTCTGGAAAGATTATGTCAGTATTTTACCCTAAGATTAAGTTTGTTATTTTTGATGCATTGAGTAATCAAAAAATAATGAGATTTTCAAATTACGTTTTAAAATACAGAAAAACACATTTTTAAAATAAATCGAAGATGTTCTTACTACTATTATTTGCAACTTCCCATCTTAATTTAAGTTTCGTTATTCTGGGGAATAGAGATTTGTGCGTTTCGTCCAAAGATGAATCGAAATATAATCGGATATCATTTAAGGAATTCGGAAATATTCGATTAAGAGGCTTTTCAAAGTTGGTTGACTAGCTTGAGTTTAATGGCGAGAGGTCCAAAAAAGAACACGCTGCGACAAACACAGTATAGAAAGTATCCAAGAAAACGGTATCCACAGGATGAGAAGGAATATTACAATTCATTTGTCCAACCAATAATAAAAAGCTGATTAAAGAATACAATTTTTTAAATACATAGGTATTGTGAAGGCTACGATAAATATGGTAAACTGGCGGTACAAGATCCAATAGAATGGAAACGATGTACAGTGGCTCCCAAAAGTGTTCTTACAGTTACGAATTTCAATGAAATATGGATTTAACCATTAATAAAATATAATATTTCAGAATGGGTATTTTTTAATAATATTTATAACATGTTCTTAACAAAACTACATAAAATATTTTACAAACATTGTATAACATTTTTTTTGGAAAATCAACAATCAAAAATTAACAACAAAGTTACCTCACAAAAGGCTTCGTACACTTTAAGAAAATCTCTATAATAATGTTGTAGTATTGTAATATTTTTGTAAATTAGTACTTAGTAGAATATCCTATAGCATCCACAACAGATTTTAAACGTCTGGAAATAGAGTTCATTAGTTCTTTTTGTATTTTTTGCATCAATGTTTCTCTGTTATTCAATCATTACAGTTTTTAGATAGCTTTTCTTTTTAACGTCGTCCCACCGTATTCTAACCTCCAGTTCTCTCCAAATGTGTTCTATTGGGTTTAAATCTGGCGACTTAGGTGATGTTTTTAGAACTTGTGGACAGTTGTAGAGACCTCAGAGGCGAGCGTTGACAGCCGTGTGCTGAGGATTGTTATCGTGATGAAAAACAAAACTGTTTCCAATACTTAAATTTTTTGCTGATAATTTTGAATTGTCTTTTAAAATATTTAAATAAGGAGAAGAACTCATTACGCCATCAATAAATACCAAATGACCTTATCCTGATACTGACATGCACCCCCACACAAGGACACCTCCATTTCCATGCTTTACTGTTCCAATGAAGTTCTTGGGATTAAGTTCCTCATTGATCTTCTCCTTACAATTATACGCCCATCGGAGCCAAAAATGTTAAATGTGCTTTCGTCTGCAAATAAGACATGGTTCCATTACTTTTTGGGCTTATTTATCATTGAATTTGCGAAAGAATGCCTAAGCTTTCTATATTTGACTCTTACAAAAAAAATCTTCGGGCAGAACGACCATTTAGCCAAGCTCATCTTAACACAAGTCGAACAGTTTCAGGTAAAATTTAAGAAAAAAGGTTTCAATAAAACATGAAGAAATTTCAATTGCACTCAAACGTGTTTTTTTTTTACAAAATTTTTAACTATAAATCTCTGATCACATTGAGTCAACTTTGCCGTACGACTTTTTCTTACCTTATTTTCGATTCGATTTTCTTGTATAATGCGTTTTATCACATATTGCTTATAGTCCGGAGGGCAGCTTCATTTGGAGGGTGATTATTGAACACCGGCTGATTTTCATAACAATAATTGGTCTTGGATAGATGATTAATGAAAGGTAATTCAGCTGGTCCAGTTCAATGGGTGTAAGCGCGGAGAGGGGGAAGGGGGCGCTTTCAAAACGTGCAAAAATTTATAACTATAAATCTCTGATCACATTGAGTCAACTTTGCCGTACGACTTTTTCTTACCTTATTTTCGATTCGATTTTCTTGCATAATGCGTTTTATCACATATTGCTTATAGTCCGGAGGGCAGCTTCATTTGGAGGGTGATTATTGAACACCGGCTGATTTTCATAACAATAATTGGTCTTGGATAGATGATTAATGAAAGGTAATTCAGCTGATCCAGTTCAATGGGTGTAAGCGCGGAGAGAGGGGGAAGAGCGCTTTAAAAACGTGCAAAAAATAATTTTTTTTAAAAAATATTTTACACCGGCTGAAAATTTGACACGAGATAGTCATTTAGGTATCAATAAAGAAAATAATATTCAGCTGGCTTGGTAGTGGTGGTAAAACCTTCAGCTGAGGCTATGAAGTTGTTGCGCACTAAATTATGTTTGATCCTGATGGTTTCTTCCATTACTACCGAGCGAACGGAATGGGATTTTTTTAAACCTTACCTTTCATAGCAAACATACTCGAGTTTTGTGTGGTGTAAAATTGATTCAATTGGGAAAACATTTACAAACATCGGGAAAACATTCAAAATTAAACGATTTTTTTGTTTTATTTCGTTATATCTCAAAAGCGAAAAATATGGTTTAGTGTATGATACATGAATACTTATTACATTTATAATTTGGAAGAAAACTTAAATATTCTCATAATTGGAAATATCACAATCATCGTCTTCTAGTGTACTTTCTTTGGAATGTTCATCAATATCAATTTCCTGTGATGTTTCCAACAGGTCCATCTGATAAAATGAAGAGTGTTTTTAGTTTTTTTAAATGTTTTAACTGAGTGGGTCCGGGACTCAAAATTCTAAAATATTCAATTTTTAAATTTTTTTTCTGCAATTTTTTTGGTAGGTGTCTATCTATATATATATAATTCTCTTACGTGGCACGCAAAAAAGACGTTATTTGTAATGGCGTTTTGGCAACACTGTACGATTGTTTGTTTATCGCGAAGTCTCGCGCATCGATTGAATCTATAGCGTTATCGGATGAAATTTTATTGAAAAAAAAAATTTTAATGAGCTGTTGCAGTTAGTTTATAATAGAAATCAAAGAAAGCGGAGGATCTTTTCAGGGCCATTTAAAAAACGGTCCTTTTCAGGGCCAACAATTATAGCTCAACAAGACGCTTGCGCTACAACTTTCGGCAACAAACTCAATGAAAAAGTGTGGGTCGTTTGAGTGCTGAGAAAATGTACACACAAACAACATGCTGGGTATTCAATTTCCAAAGCAACGCTCACATTTCGAGTCAAAATTTGCACAAAGTTTTCATTTGAATTCTGATTTTACAGATACTGTATATATAAATTTTTTAATACCGCAAATTCAGATTTCAAAAACGTTTTTTTTGGTAACATATTTTGTAAACAATCCCTTCTGCTAGGACACATGTCTTCATTGAGGCGAGCGAAGCGAGCATAGGTTCGCGAAGCGAACCAATAAGGATTGCGAAGCAATCCTCCGGGGGTTGGCGAGCGTTAGCGAGCAGGGGGCAGGCCCCCTAGTATATATATAATTCTCTTACGTGACTCGCAAAAAAAGTTGTTATTTGTTATCGCGTTTTGTCAACATTGTACGATGATTTGTTTACCACGAAGCCTCGCGCCTAAATTGAATTTATAGCGTTATTGGATAACATTTTATTGAAAAACAAATGAATATTAGTCAGCTGTTGCTTCTTACAAACGATATGCTGGATATTCGATTTCCAAAGCACCGCTCACATTTCGAGTTAAAATTTCCTCAAAGTTTTCATTTGAATTCCAAATAGTTCGAGTTCTGATTCCAGAGGTACTGAAAAATTTTCAGTAGTACAACAAATTTATGTTTGAAAAATAAATTTTTGGAATATTGTATTTTGTAAACAATGTCTTCATCGATGCGAGCGAAGCGATCAAGGTTCGCGCAGCGAACCAATGAGGGTTGCAAAGCAATCCTCCAGGGGTTGGCGAACGTCAGCAAGCAGGGGGTGGGCCCCTAGTACATTGTATTTTGCAATTATAATAACTATTTAACATTTTCAAAACATAACTTTTTTTTATTAAAATTTAAAAATATCAAAATTTTGACGTTGGGCAAAATTGATATATCTTTTAATATTTGGTAACAAATGATTTAATTTTTGCATTAGTTAACTTCTTAAAGTTTATATTATAAATTTTCTTCGTGATTTTTGGTTAAAACATTTAGAAAAAATTAAAAAAAATATATTTCGTTCAAAACCTACATAAAACACATAGTAAACAAAGTTCGAAAAATTATAGAAAAAATATGTTTCCAATTACACAATTGCTGAAGACAAATTAAAAAAATATATTTGATAAGTAAATGTAGAAAGTTTCGTTCAGTTTTGACCAGTTGTTTATGTTATCGATTTTCACTATTGAAATCCCATTTAACACAAAAGAAGAAAAAGAGCGTTTATAATTATGAAGGCTTTTGATATATGTAGCTTTCATGTTTATAAAAAGTTAAATATTTCCGGTTCTACTGATGTTAGAAAACAATTTATGCGTCATTTTATTGTGAAATATCTATATTATTTTTTAAGATAATAAAAAACCAAAATTGGACTTTTTTTCATATTTTGAGACTCAAACCCCCTTAAAATTTATAAAACAATTGTGTAAATTAAAAATAGACGTCAGTTATATATACCTACAGTATTCTCATCATTAGAGATGCTCTCTATCGATGGAGGTAGCTGGTCACCTTCGAACCTTATAAAACTGTATCTGTTATCTGTTATCTCCCTACCATAGTCAACTGGATATAAAGTGGTTGGTTCCTTTTAATACGCATGGCTCCACAAGTGAGCAATGTAAATTGTTCGCAAAAACTGTTGATATAGCTTGATTGTCTGTGACACCGAAATGGGACGAAATAGGGGTGCATATTCACCCCAAATATCATCACGCAGAATTGTCACGATACAAACATGAACAGATTTGCTGGAAACGAAATTCTTCACGAAGAGACAAGCATGAATGGTATCAGACTTCTCAACTTTACCATTTCTACAAACATGGTAATTGGAAGTACAATTTTTAAACACAAAAACATACATAAAGTTACCTGGAGAATACCAGATGGACAGACCCAAAATCAAATAGATCACATACTTATCGATCTAAGACATAGAAGCAGTCTCCAAGACGTTCGGACATATCGCGGTGCAAATGTGGACTCGGATCACTTTTTAGTGGCTTCAAAATTACGTCACAAGATAAATAGGTATCCTCATAAAAGAAGAGATAATAATGGCCAAAAGATTGACATCGAACAGCTCAAGAAGACAAAGATTTTGAAAGAATACCGAAAAGAACTAAAAAACAAGACATAACTGAAAGATGAAACTCCAACAGTGGAGATTGCGTGGCAAAATCTTAAACAAACCATAATTTCTGCTTCTGAAAAAACAATACCTGAAATACAAGGAAAGAAAACAACCCTAGTTTGATGAAGAGTGCAGTGCTATCACGAAGAAGAAGAATGAAGCATATAAATTTATGATTCAGAAACACTAAACTAGGAGCGCTGAGGAAAGGTATAAAGAACTGCGAAGAGAGGAGAAAATAATTCATAAGATGAAGAAACGAGAATATATGGAAGACTTGTATAAAGACATTGAAAACTTGAAAACTCAAAAGCAAGCAAGAAAATTTTACCAACTTGTAAACAATGTCAGAGCAGATTTTAACCCCAGAACAATAATTTGCACGAAGAAAAATGGTGAACTTATTCGAGACCCAGAGGAAGTTTTAGTCCGTTGGCGTGAGCATTTCGTAGATCTACGAATGGGCTGAGATAGAGAGGAAGATCTAAACACCCGTAACATGCTACCAACCATAAGTACGGAGGGTGAAACCATCGAATGTAATACACTTACTTTTTATGACGTGGAAACAGCAATGAGGAGTCTAAACAACAACAAATCAGCAGGACCTGATAGCATAAAAGCCACACTCTTTAAAATTAACGAAACGAAACTAAGCAAATCTATTCATAGCCTAATCTGTAGTATATGGACACAGGAACAAATGCCTACTGAATGGGATGAAGGCTCTGTTTGTTCTATATACAAGAAAGGAGAGAAGCTAGATTGTGGTAAGTACAGGGGAATTACCCTTCTAAATGTAGCGCACAAGATCTTCTCCATAATTTTATTCAAACGATTGGCGACCTACACTTCAAGAATGATTGGAAGTTACCAATACGGATTCCAGAAAGGGAAAAAAACGACTGATCAATTACACACTATTAGGCAGATTTTGGAGGAAACCAAGGAGTATAACATTGACACCTACCACTTATTTATAGACTTTAAAGCTGCTTACGACAGCGTCAACCGAGAAAAAATACTCGAGGCCATGTTAGAGTTCAACATCCCAAAGAAGCTGATCAGCCTCACAAGAATGACTGTCAAAAGAGAGTTTGGTGTAGAGTAAAAATCTCGTCAAATCTCTCTGAACCATTCTTCACCGAAAAAGGCCTGAGACAAGGCGATTCTCTTTCTTGTCTGTTATTTAACATATCTCTGGAAAAGGCCATTAGAGACTCTGGTATCAACACAAATGGAACGATCCTGCAAAGAACAATCCAACTACTCGCTTTTGCCGATGATATTGACATAATTGGAAGAACGAAACGCTCAGTTATCGACGCTTTTGTAGCGCTTGAGAGTGCGGCGAAGGAGATGGGGGCTCGTGATAAACGCAGACAAAACAAAGTTTTTGATAGCAACAAATAAAATTCCTGATCCATCCCCTTTAAAGATAATGACCTACTCCTTTGAAACTGTAACCCGCTTCAAGTATTTAGGAACCTTAATCTCAAGCCACAACGACCTGAAATTTGAATTAAATCGCAGAATTTTCATGGCTAACAGAAGTTTTTAAGGCCTCAGAAACCAACTAAAATCCAGGTTTATCAGCGTGAAGACTAAACTAACCATTTATAAGACTTTAATCAGACCCATAGTCATGTATGGGAGTGAATGTTGGACCCTCAATAAAACCGAGGAGGAAAAACTACTAATTTTTGAAAGGAAGATCTTAAGAAAAATGTTTGGACCTACTCAAGAGAACAACGCGACAAGGATCCTTTACAACCACGAAATATACAAAAAATATGATAAATTCGGCGGGACCGACATAGTGAGAACAATTAATGCATCAGATGGCTGGGCCATCTCTTTAGAAATACCGATGCTGACCCTACCAAAAAAAGTGACTTTTTCCAAAATTGAAGGGACAAGAAGAAATTGACGACCACCTACAAGATGGATTGATGATGTCGAAAGAGATCTCAAGTTTTTGGGAGTCAACCGATGGCATACGGTCGCACCAAACAGGGCCAGATGGAGGAGGATCTGCGAGTCAGCTTTGGACTGTAAAAGGCTGTTGTGCTCCTGAAGAAGAAGATAAAAAAAGCGATAGCCAATAATTTTATTGATGAATTTATCTGAAAATACTTCGGTATACTATCACTTTTGTGACGTGTTCTTTCTCTGTCTCCTTGCATTTTCATTTTTATAAAAAAGAGAATGAGTCAATATTTAAAAAAAATGTTAGGTTTTATTCAGAATTACATGGAGATGGTATGAAAAAATATTGGACTGTATATTCGAATTCAATTACAAGCTATATAGCACTTTTTCTACAAATTTTCAAGCCACACCATGATTTTCATTCGTTTTAAAATTGCTCTTTTCGTGCCATGTGAGTTCGTGCCGAGAAAAGCCATGACAGGAAGACATCGTAGTCTAAGATTGCTAGATTGTTATGTATTGTATTTAATCAACGTCACACTGTAACAACGCAACGGGCTTCTAGATTGTAATAGAGGCCGCGGTAGTCCGGTTGGAAGAGTAACGGATTAGCAACTGGTGGGTTGTGTGTTCGAATAACAAGAAAAGACCACCGTGTACAAGGGGAGGGGATGCACAAGAAGACCACGCGATGGCGTGGTGTGAAAATTTGGAGTGTGGGGGTGCCTGCTTAAATGCGACTACATTATTTCACTGTGGTTAACGACCTGGCTTAAGACAACAGCCAATTATAAAACGTTTGATAGTGAGCCGCGGTAGCTCAGTCAGTAGAGCGTCGGGCTCGCATCAGAAGGGTTGTGGGTTTTGTCCTCGGCGGAGCCTACAATTCTGATGATTGCGAGATCGGCGCTTCGACCTGGCTAAAGACCGTCGTGTTCACTAATGGTGACTGGGGCACGTTAAATAGGTCGTGGTCACAATGTTCCCCATGTTCCCATACAAAATCAATACCTCTGGGGGTTCCTGATCAGTTGGTTATCGGCCTGTGATTGGGATCTAAATTACGATATGTGAGTGAATGGATGTATGAAAGGGACCTTCCTATAAAACGGATGTGTCATGTATGTCGAGCAAAGTCGGACTTCCTCCCAATGGGGCTCAATAACATGGAAGGCGCACCCCCCTCGCCTCTTGCCGTATTTGATGGGCCTGGCACTCCTCTGGTCTGCCAGTGTAGGCATAAGAAACAACAACAACCGTGGTTAAAACTCGGTACAAAGGGGGCTGATCCACGCTAAATCTGTTGTCGCCTCAAAAATTACTCAAGTTGGAAGTTTTGAGAGTGGAATGCCTGCTCACGTGTATTACCTCGTCACCTGACCGTGATTCAAAAGTTATTGGTGTTGTCCTTGATCTTTCCCTTCGGTTTGATCCCGGACAGTCGTTAATAGCCCATTGCTCCAGTGCGATGTTAACCAAATACCTAACTAGTACCAAGCTATCAATGCTATTATTTCACAAGTCATTTGGCCTGTGGTAGTTGTTAAAAAAATTCAGTTATTTTATCCTAAAGTTTTCAATGGTTTACCTTGCGTTTGACTTATCTCTATTTTGGACCTTAAGGCACCAAACCATAATTAACTTTCTTTACATGAACATTGCTGAAAAATAGCATGCCCATTTGATTACTTTCTTAATAAAAAGTAATATGAAGGAATGAAAGTACTGTGAAACTTTTATTATACTATATTAGAGAATCAAATAGTGGTCTAGCAATACGAACCCAATTTCCACGTATATCCAAAGTAAAAGCTTTAGCGATACTGCCGTTTTAGTTAGGGTGGTTGCAGATATCTGCTATCGATTTTCTAGTCTCGGAAGAGCCATGAATTATTAGAAAGGCTGCAACGCATTTGAAACGTAATATTTGCTGTCGTAGAAACAAAACCGCGATTGAATGTTCCGTACGTTATAGTAATTGTGCCCTAAGGTTCCAAGGAATCCGATTCTTTTTGATTACATGCAATCGGGTATCTTTAAAAAGCAGGGTTTCCAAAGCCTACTATTTTTCCCTCTTGGCGACAATTGAGTGAAAATGGTATATTTTAATTAACATCGTAATAGGGCAACACAATAGGATATCGACGGTCCGGGATCAGTCCCTTAAGGGAAAGATCCGAGGACAACACCTCGTAATTTTGAACCAAGGTCAGATGACGAAGCAACACCTGAGCTGGCACCCCACTCTCCAAACTTCCACATCAACTCAACGTGAGGACATTCGACCACAACAGATTTAAGGTGCACCAGTCACCTCTACAACATACGCTTACAAACACCTATGCACTGACCCAGTTTCGAACCTGGAATCTTCCGATTTGGAACACCTTAACCACCAGACAGGTTGATCGGCTGGAATCCGAAGGAAAAATACTACTTGCCTTATCCTTAGATTACTATCCTTTAAAGAGATTATATTTGTCCTTTTCTACAATAGAATGCTTTGTAAAGATTCTATAAGTTGAGAGGAGGCCCAGAATGGTTTGTACTTATTCTAAGGAAGACTATTTTGCATAGTAGATTTATACTAACGGTTCACGCAAAATCTTCTCAAAAGCTCCTATTTCTAAAATTCCTTCTTTTTTGAAAATTCTCCAAGTAAACGAAAATTGTGAATCACTCTACATTTTTACCAAAAGCACGAATCCCTGTCCAGTCACGAATCTTATTTCGGCGTTGAAATATTTTCTTAGTTTGATACAGGGCTGCCAGAGACGACGTTTTCTTACTTACTTTCAAACTTGGCGACAGTTGGAATCCTTTTAAGCAAAATCAGTTTAATAGCTAATATTTCAAAATTGTGGCGACTTTAAGATCTATGTTTTGAAAATTCGACAAAAATCAGTGAATCGGTTGTCCTTTCTTTACTAATAGCGGACTGAAAAAAAAATATTTTTAAAATTTGTCTTTTTTGAGAATTTTAAAGGACGCCTTCTTCACAAACAAATAAAAATATTGGAATCTGTTTGCAATATTATCATGAAAACATTTGTAATAAATGTTTAGTTCTTCAATTCTATAATCTGAATATCTTGGCAAGATCTTCAAAGCCTGCCTCATACTGAATAAGGACGCAGCTTGTTTAATTTTAGACCTTGCGCCATAAAAAGCTCAAACATCCAATTCATACTAAATGACACCGTTAGTTTATTTACGTTAGATATGAGTTGTTTGAATGAATACTAAGCGGATTAATTTCCATTCATTTATTGTTATGTAAAATCACTAATATCGCATTACATCAAAAAATAATTTGTAATTATTAGTTAACGGTCGTACTAGAGCAACACAACGGACAATTGCTAACGGTCCGGGATCAATCCCTTAAGGGTAACGCCGAGGACAACACCTCGTAAATTTGAACCACGGTCAGATGACGAAGCAACATCTGAGCTGGCACCTCACTCTACAAACGTCCACACCAACCCGACGTGAGGACTTTCGGCCAGGACAGATTTAAAGTGCACCAGCCACCTGCACACCACACGTTTACGAACATCCATGCCCGGACCCGGATTGGAACCAGGAACCTTCCGATATAGAGGCTAACACCTTAACCAATTTAAAGGTTGGTAGATACTACATCTAAGACATGATGCTTTTCATTGTACTTTTTAATTAACGTCGTACTAGAGCAACACAACGGGCTATTGACGACGGTCTGGGAAATCCCCCAAGGGAAAGATACGAGGAAGATATGATGCTGATGGAATTCTGAAATATATGGAAACAGTTTAATGGGTTTATATTACATGCATAATATGCATGTACTTCTATCTTGATTTGATTCGGTTGGTAGGTGATTAATTAATGTCGTACTGGAGCAACACACCTGGCTATTGGAGATGGTCCGGGATCAATCCCCTAAGGGAAAGTTCAGTGAACAAAACCACTTAAAATGTGAACCACATTCAGATGACGAGTTAACACCAGAGCTGGCACCACACTCTCCAAACTTCCACACTAATACAACGTGGGCACTTTCGGCACGACAGATTAAATGTGCACTGCCTCCTCTACGCCATAACACTTACAAATATCCATGCACTGGCCAGGTTTCGAACCTGGAACCTTCCGTTCCAGAGGTTAACACCTTAATCACCAGACCGGTTGGTCGTCTTGGTAGCATTTTAGATTTTGTAGTACTTTTAGTATATTTGATAATATCTTCAAATAGTATATAATATTTGATAATATCTTCAAATAATATATATTATATATAATATTTGATAATATCTTCAAATAATATATATTATATATAATATTTGATAATATCTTCAAGTAGTATTTAAATTACATTTGCGCTCAATAAAATATTTACATTCTCCAAAAATGAAGTACTTTATATGCATACAAAATTGATTTATTCTATTTAAGCATAACGTAAAATTCTGAAGACAAAAAAAACTTGTCAGCTTTCTAATGCATAAAGTATGTACTTATTAATGTATAAAGTATCAAAAAAGTAATCACGATCCATGTTACAATCCTATCGTAAATTTTAATGTTTTCGTTTGGAAAGAACTTAAAATGTTTATTTAGCGAGATATTTAGTCTTTATGTCCTAAAGAAGAGCTCATTAGTCATTAGTTTAGTGAGAAATTTATAAATTCTTATACACACAAGGATAAATTTTTATATTCATCGTACTGCTTAAAATAAGCTTGAAAATTAATTTTGCAAAACAATTTTGTATTTTAAAAACTTTTTTAAAACGAAAAAATTGAATTTTTTGGAATTTGTGAATAGATTTTTACTTTTGTAGTTAAAAATGACTAGGTCTTCGCTACTGATTGTGTAAGCGACAAAAACACTATAAATCTCTGAAATACTTAGTAATGTTTAATTTATGAACATCAAAAGGCAATTGGGATCAGAAATTATTCTCAAAAATACTTTAGTTATTTAAGTAAAATAAGTGTCTATTAAAGCAGTTAAATTTTATTTAGAACACCCATATACTGTTCTTAGTGGTTATCTTTGAATTACATTAAAGTTGTGTGAACATATTCACGGGAAAAAATGTGAACCACTTTTCTTCATTCGAGCAATTTAAACAGTAGAAAAAATGCAAAGATGGCGTTTGACGTTAACCCCTAACGATAAGGGACAGTTCTTATAATCAATAGTACTCCAACTTCATAAATTCCTTTAGGAACATCCTATTTCGACACACAATTTCAAATCCTCATCAAAATTTAACTTCAGATACTAAATTTCATGTCATTAGGTTTTACCGTTTCGAAGTTCTGATAACAGAGAAACATTGGAACTCCTAATGTTAAATCAGTTTCTTAAACTTATATAGTAATTTGGAAATTATTAGTTAACGTCGAACTAGAGCAACACAATGGGCTATTGACGACGGTCCAGAATCAATACCTTAAATAAACTTTTATGGTTATCTTCCTAAATAGTATTTCTATACCGTTGATATTTTGTGCATGTTACTGTTAAACGACCCAAACAAAATCCAAGTAATGTTGGATTTTAAAAATAGTTTTTAGTATGCAATAATTATTAAATTAATGTTTGAAAACATTGGGAAATAGAACCTTATATTTTGATGGGTATCGATTTAGAAGGACTTTTAGTATAGTCATGCAAAAGTTCAGTTTATTCTGATGGTTAAATTTGGATATATATTAAATTTTCCACAATATTGCTATTTTAGGTAGCAACCAAAAATTTAAAAAAGCATCTGCCAATCCTTGGAAATAGTTATCGTATCGTTAGTAGTTGCATAGTAAAATATAATAATGTAATTCTCAAATCGTTTGAACTTGCGTAGTAAATATAATAATTATTTTATCTCCAAAACAGACGATTGAAATAGTGTTAAAATATGAAATTTGGGAGCTATACTAACTACAAATAATCTCGATTTACAAACAGCTACTTTCTATCTCGAGATGATCTCTAAGATTAACACACGTTTTAGGAGTGAAAATCTCTGGATACAAAGGTAGTAGTCACGAAATTTAATATTTATATTAATTTAACATGTAGAATCTGTTTATGGTGTCAAAAAATGGTGTTTCTATTACAAATTTCGTTTCTTGAGCAAAATTTGATATGAAGACATCTCCTTATGTAACTTTTTTGGATTTGAATTTGTAGAGCACGTTATTCCCCATTCAATGATACCTTTGAGTCTTCTCTAGTATGAATAGTGATCAAAATAAAGAGGGTGGTTCGGTTTTTATCTGTGACTGTACAATTGTTTTATTTTTCAGTTCAGTTTCGAGATTAAAAAAAATTTCTGAAAAATATTTAAATACTTTTAAATATTACACAATAAAAAATTTTAAATACCATAACCGTTAATAATATTTTGATACATTTTTCTCAATCATGTTTTTTTTATAAAAAAAAAACAAGTAAAAATAAGCAAGTTGAATTTTAAGTGAAATAAATGTTAGTGTACTGCGCACAATGTATGAATAATGGTTAGCCTCGACTCTAACCAACATGTTATGACTACATGAATTCACTGTTCCGTTTCAAAGAATAACAAGCTTCAGGACAGCTGAAATGATCTGAAATTGTATCGGCCAATTTTTAAATTACCCCTAATACAAAAGCAGTGGAAAGATGCAAAATATAAAGGCAACATAAGAAATTATTTTGCTGAATCAATGGTCATGTGGACATTCAATGTAACGAGAGGGCAAAAATGAACAGTGATTTTAAATCCAATAGTCCCAGCGCAAGATACAGACAACGATCTAATAGTAATAAATTAACTTTAGTAAACAACTTCAGATCAACGAAAACTAAAGAAACTTATCAAAAAACGTTATTAAGGCTACAGTGGACACTTAAAATGTCAAAAATTTACGAAATTGCAGAATTTTTTTTTTAAGTTTATTTTGTTATTTTATATACTCTTCCATCAAACACAAAAAAAAAATTCCGATTTTATGCTTTTTTTGCTGAGTTATGGGGTAGTTTCGTTTTCCTCCGCCATGGCTACGCCCCTTTGTTTACGTTTTGCAGCCACATAAACACAGCTGTCAAGTCAGCGAAAATATGGATTATTTTCTTTTCTCTTCTCAAAGCCTCACAATTATTCAGAACAGTTTATAATTTATCAAATTTGAAATGGCAACAGTAAATTTTAACTGTATCTGTGACTGAAACCGCATATCATTATTTGTATACAAACTTACAAAGCGTTTTTTTCCCATGTGCATATAAGCAGTAGCAATCATTTTCAAAAGCTGTTGTTATCATTTTGTTGCTATGGATCTTGTTTCAAAGAGATGGAGGAAGCCAAAAGGCCGACCCAGCAAGAGAAGGAAAGCAAATGCAGAAAATAGCCAGAAACGCTATGCAAAATCAGAATGTTCTGCTAACATTGTTGAAAGGCAGGAACCAGCTCCCCAGCCTGAAGCCAACTACATAATCACTCACAAAACTGTGTTTGAGGAATTGTTGGAGAAAGTTCCCTGCAAAAGCTGTAAACAATGTTCACTTGTTGTGCATCAACACCATTCTTTGGGATATTCGGTCAAGCTGGAGCTCTTGTGTGGTACATGCGATGAGAGCTATGGTACTGTGTTTTCAAGTCCTCAAGAAGAACCAAAAAGCTCTCATGACATCAATGGCAAGTTGGTGAGTGCCTTCTTGTCCATAGGAAGAGGCCATGCTGCCTTAGAAACTTTTTCTTCTATATTAAATATGCCTGTTATGGACAAAAAAACCTTTTCTAAATGTATGCTGAACTTGTCTATTAAAAATCAAGACGTCAAACGACGAATGCTGCAAGTGTCCCGTGAAGCTGCTAGAGCAGCTCATATCAAAATGGATGGCGCACTTAGTACTAGTGTCGTAATAGATGTCAGTGTTTCTTACGACGGTACGTGGCAGAAGCGAGGGCATACTTCAAAGCTTGGATTAGGTATTGTCATTGACATAATAAGTGGCCTTGTCCTCGACTTTGAAGTACTATCCAAGTACTGTCACAATTGTGTGATGACTGCCAAGGAACTGGGAATGGGTACTCCTGAATTTTGCATTTGGAAAGAAGGGCATGTTGAAGAATGCGAAAAGAACTTCGATGGATCAAGCGGAGCTATGGAAATGCATGCTGCCCTAAATATGTGGAGGAGGTCTGTGAGCGATTGCAGTATGCGATACGTGTCGGTATTGAGTGATGGGGACTCGAAGACTTTTCAGTTCTTGAATCAGAATCAAGTCTATGGGCCTGATCTTGAAATTCAAAAGGAAGAGTGCCTGAACCATGTAGCAAAAAGGTTGGGCACATCCTTAAGAAATAAAGTCAAAGAATGGCGCATGAAAAAAGTGACGCTCGGTGGTAAAAAGAAAGGCAGCTTGACTGAAAAAAATAATAGTTAAGCTGCAAAACTTTTATCGCAAAGCAATAAGAGACAATGTGCCTGACACACAAAAAATGAAGTCTGCTATATATGCTAGTTTGTTGCATTGCTCATCTAATGACAGAAAGCCACAGCATACCAAGTGTCCTGATGGGGAAACATCATGGTGTTTCTACCGAAGGGCGATTGCCAAAGGGGAAATGCCAGAATCTCACGCTGCAATGAAGACCCACCTGACGCCACAGGTAGTGGAAAAGATTATGCCAGTTTATCAGCGACTAGCATCTGATGCTATTTTAGACAGATGTGTTGCTGGTAAGACACAGAACATCAACGAAAACATTCATAGCTGCATTTGGAGGAAATGTCCCAAGGAAGTGTTCGTTTCACGAAGAAGGCTGGAGTTAGCAGTAACTGATGCTATTCAAAAACATAACTTGGGATATGTGAAAGCTCTTGAATCGGAGGATAATCCCTCTTTAGATTCAAGTTTTTCTCTGATTATTGCCAAAAGACGGGACCACAGGCGTAAAACGCAGAAAAATGCTGTGGTAAAAAAAAAAAAAAAAAAAAAATCGGTGAAACCGGATGCAGCATATTGTGCTGGAGCATTTTAATTTTGGTTACATCAATCAAATTATATTAATTTTTTTGAGAATTACTTTTGTTTTACTTTTTATACATTTTTTATCGTGTATTATAACATACATACATCTTGTATTACAACATACGCACATCTTGTATTACAACACTACTCTACAATTATGACATACATGTTTTTCAATTCAATAGCAGTACTGTAAAATTTTATCATCTTCTTCTATCCTATATTAGTGTTTAATTAAATTTAATTTGTGTTCTTGGTTTCTTGTAGTTATTTACTAAGAAAGTTAAAGACTTTCAATTTACGTAAAGTTTTTTACCATCCATATGCGTTATGTGAATTACAATTATGTGCTTAAAAACTGCATTATAAAGAATGCATGAACTATATTTGTGTTATGCTAGAGTTCTAGAGCTAAATATATTCCTAAAAATTATTTATACTCTTTTGAAATGAAAAAAGTTGTTTTTCTTCAAATCAAAAAATTGCTTCGAACTAAAATTTCAAAATGCTCCGGACGTCTCAATTTTCATCCTATAACTACAAGACTCTCCATATTTTCTCCTGTTATAAGTATTAAAAGATTTTGGGATGCACATATATAATAATAATTGTGTGAAGAGAAAAATTTAACTTTTTAACTAAAAATGTCATTTTTTTTCTTAAAAATTCCTTTTAAGAGCACATTTTAATTTATTACTAATAAACTATCATATTAAACATGACATTGCTTCCCAAAAATTTTTAAATAGTGTCTTAAGATAAGAAATCAAAAAAAAAATCAAAGATATTGAAAAAATTGGAACGCCCGGAGCATTTTGAACTTTTGTTAAATTGTTTTTTAAATTTCAAATATTTTAAAAATTAATAAATTTTTTTACACCAAATTTTTTTTTCAGGTTTAGTTTGACAATATATATTATCAGACAAAATTTTGAGCTTTTTTATTTAAAATTACGAAAAAATATTTTTAGTGTCCACTGTAGCCTTAAAGAAACTTGTCAAAAAACGTCACTAAAAAAATAGTCAAAAAACGTCACTAAAAAATAGTCAAAAAACGTCAATAAAGAAACTTGTCAATAAAGAAACTTGTCAAAAAACGTCAATAAAGGAACTTGTCCAAAAACGTCAATACAGAAACTTGTCAAAAAACGTCAATAAAGAAACTTGTCAAAAAACGTCAATAAAGAAACTTGTCAAAAAACGTCAATAAAGAAATTTGCAGCAACATACCCTTCCGACGAGATATCTCGTTATTAGCAAAATTGGCAAGACTTCGACGGACGATATATCTCGTGTCGAGTTTTCATCTCGAAAGTTTTGGCAGAAGATATAAATTCAACTAGGGCAATTTAGTGGAATAGAATTCTCCTGATCTACGACATCGTGGTCACAAAAGCACCCTAAACCGATTTAGAGGTCCTAGACCTACCCTAAAGAACCTATTGATTAACCCGGACTACAATACGTGTTCTTTATCACCGATGAGAAACGTCATTTGGTATCCTGAATAATAATGTAAATAATGGCTCTAAACGAGCTATTGATGGACCCTTACCACAAAACCTTTTTCTTCCTCACTGAGAAGACATTCCTTCTGATTTTGTCTTAGAGTTTCACGATACAGGAAATGGTGATTGGACATACCCTTAGGGCTCCATCAACAACATTGGTTACATCAACAGTATTTGGGTGTAATGATTTGGTTTATTTTCAGCCTGGATTCGCAGTGAGTTTTACATAAAAAAGTTTGGTTTCTTATGTTAATGAATTTGTTAATTCATTTTGATTTTAATTTATTTTTCTTCATCACTGAGGAGAAAAGTCTGTTGATATCTTTAGTAAAAATAACGTCTCCTAACGACTTATACCGTTATTGAAAGTAAGCGGTGTCTCAAAATCGGCGAGTTTTAGCTATGGCTGTTTTTAGAATGCTCTGAAAGAGTAGTATACCCCTGAAAGATCGTCATATTTCACAGCTCAAAATTTAATCGCTGGAGATCAGAAGTAATATTTATTTTTAATGCATTTTATTCAACTTTTAAACTTTAAAATTACTTTTCTGAAATATCACGTTTTATGAGAAATGGCGTTGTTGAAAGGAGTGAGCATTTTGTATGCACCCGTACATCAAAACTCCTCATGACTGAGGATGAATGTCTTTTGATTTAATGTTTGAAGTATGGCGCATCAGGAATCATAGCTGTAAAGATATGTCCAATCATTATCACCGACATTGGTTTTATCTCAACAATACTTAGATTTTATAATTTAATTTATTTCCAGCCTCGATTCGCAGTAAAATTTCGGTTTCTTCAATATTAATGATTTTATTTAAAAACTGAGCTATTCATCCCAAAAGTCGTTAGACCATTTTAAACTATAACTGTTTTGCTGTTATATTTTCAATTTGTTAAATTTTTTATACATAATCCTTGGAAAATAGTCATGAAGAAATTCACGACAGATCAACAAGTGAAAATAATTCAATTTCTTCTTTTTAAATCAACGGTCAATTGTGTTAATACAAAGATCTCCCATTCGTCATTTGGGGGACACACAACCATCATTAAGCGTCAAACAATTACTTTCTCTCTAGTACATAAGTAATTAAAAGTAATTTCCAGGAAGTATATTTATTGTTTATCGAAGAATAAATGCGAATTTGTGATACATATAAGTTGTTATTTTATTTTAAAATGGTCGTGGCTTTTGGTCCACGCTGTACATGCATGTACAGATCTGACCCCTTGCGGCATTAAAATGTACTAATTAAATCGCTTTTTCGAAAAAGCACAATATCTAAGGGATTTGAATAAGTTGTCCCACTTACTTGCTATATCACGCCTTCCATTACGAATACAATCTTCCTCGGATTGAGGAAAGTCGTCTTCATCCGCGGTCGGCGGATCGGCCCCTAGGATCCGGCAGGCTCAGTGGAGCCGGATAAAAAAAACCGTAAACAACGAGCGTCCGGTGTCTGGCCCTATCTGTCATCCGGCAGAAGGGGTGCCGGGACCAGAGAGCGTGACGAATGCCGGATAAATGTGGCAAAAGAACAACATATCTTCCGCTGCCGCCCGCTGATCGCGATCTGCCGCCAGTGCCGGACAGATGGCGCTGCGGTGGCCGGATTTGGAGCCCCACTTCCGACGCTCCGCCAATGCGATCGCAGCGAAGATCGTCGGGATCGGGGTGGTGATAAATAATGGCATGCGCGCGGTGGTCGGAGCCCCTGTGGAATGGAAGTTTGGAGTGTTTGCTAAGATTTGCAGTTGTGGGCGGAGAGTTTATTTTTCTGTCGACAAAACCAAATTGATGGCTTAAAATGACGAGGTATTATTAGCGGATCTTTCAATTTTGGATTTATATCAGTTGGTTTTTAGTTGACGTATCACTGGAGCAAAACACCGGGCTATAGTGTAGGTAGATATTTTATTATCGTCGTACTAGAGCAACACAACTGGATCTTGTCGATGAGGCGGGATCAATCCCCATAGAAAAGATCCGAAAGTGTTGTTTTTTCTTAGAGTGGATTTTTATAAGTAACGCCGACCAACTTATCGGGTGATTCATATGTTTGCCTCTGGATCGGAAGGTTCCTTGTTCGAATTCGGGTACGGGCATGGATGTTTGTAAACGTATGGTGTAGAGGCGGCTAGTGCACCTTAAAGCTTTCGTGGCCGAAAGTCCTCACGTTGGGTTGGTGTGGAAGTTTGGAGAGTGCTAGCTCAGGTGTTGCCTCGTCATCTGACCGTGGTTCAAAATTACGAGGCGTTGTACTCGGTAAGGTAATGGTAATTTTAGTTAACGTTTTACTAGAGCAACACAACTCGTAATCCTCGGATCTTTCCCTGAAGGGATTGATCCCGGACCGTCGTCAATAGCCCGTTGTGTTAGTCTAGTACGACGTTAACTAAAAAAATTACCAAATTACCAACCTATCTGGTGGTTAATATGTTAGCCTCTAGATCGGAAGGTTCCTTGTTCGAATCCGGGTCAGTGCATGGATATTTGTAAGTGTTTGGTGAAGAAAAGGCTGATGCACCTTAAATCTGTCCGAATCGTGGCCGAAAGTCCTCGCGTTTTGTTGGTGTGGAAGTTTGGATTGGAGAGTGCGGTGCCAGCTCAGGTGTTGCCTCGTCATCTGACCGTGGTTCAAAATTATGTGGTGTTGACCTCGAATCATTCCCTTAAGGGATTGATACCAGACCGTCGTCAAAAGTCCGTTGTGTTGCTCCAGTACAACGTTAATTAAAAATTACCATAACCATTTTTTTTGTTAACGTCGTACTAGAGCAACACAACGGACTATTACGACGGTCCGTTATCAGTCCCTTAAGGGAAAGACCCGAGGACAACACCTCGTAATTTTGAACCACGGTCAGATGAGGAAGCAACACCTGAGCTGGCTCCCCACTCTCCAAACTTCCACGCCAACCCAACGTGAGGACTTTCGGCCACGACAGATTTAAGGTGCACCAGCCGCCTCTACACCATACGCTTACAAACATCCATGCCCGAACTCGAATTCGAACCATTAACCTTCCGATCTAGAGGCTTACACCTCAAACCACTATACCGGTTGGTCGGCAACTAAGAGGCGACAACTGCACGTGGTGTTCCCAGGGGGTCTCCTTCCCAAGTACTGACCACGCCCGAATGTGTTTGACTTCGGTGATCGAACGAGAACCGGTGTGTTCACCATGGTATGACCGTTGGCTCCTTCCCTTAAGGGATTGATACCAGACCGTCGTCTATAGCCCGTTGTGTTGCTCCAGTACGACGTTAATTAAAAATTACCATAACCATTACCTTACCTTAAAAGTAAAAAAGTTTTTAAAGTCCGAAAACAATCGGAAATCTGTCATCCGTCCATTTTTACATGAAAATAAAAGTACGACAAAACACTCATTTAATGTGAACAATGATCCTGCATTTGCTTGTAAAGTTTTGGATAAGTCAGGTGTGTATGGCGTTGTTTTTAATTTCAAGCAGGTAGTTTGTAATTTTGGGAATTTTTAACTAACGTTGTACTAGAGGAATACAACGGGTTATTGACGACTGTCCGGGATCAATTCGCTAACGGAAAGATCCCGAGAACAACACTGTATAGTTTTGAACCACGGTCAGATGACGAAATTTCAAGGAGGATTCCAGGTTCCCATCATTAAGGCGATTTCTCAATTTACTTTTGATAAGGTTCATGATTGAAAAAGATTGATCGCATGAATATGTAGAGACAAAGAGTGAAAGAGTTTAAGGCTTAGACTTATCGTGAAGTTATCTATTTATTAAAAAAGGATCGAATATAGGTTGATATCTTCAACTGAACCTAACAAGGATGGGGATATAGTTATTATATTTACCATGTTCAAAGGGAACTTTTATATTTGTTCTGAAATTGCTCATTGTTTTGCTCCAGTGTGACTTTAAATAAAAATACCAAATAACTTTTGGTCTGAAGGAGCCTTGGTAGCCTGGTTGAAAGGAGAGAGAAGAGTTCGAATTCAACACATAAGAGTCCATCCAACCATAAACCGTCGCACAGTGTGTCATTCTTGTTTCTAGGTGGACAAAATTCAATTTTCTGAGAGTCGCAGATTGTCAAAAAGACATATCTTAATAAGTAACATGTCCCCTTAGTAAGTCAACAGTTTTATTTTTCTAGATAATTCCTCGTAACAGGATGTACAGGGGTCCAAAGTCGAACTTTTTGCGTTGGCTGCAAAACCAATCTGGCGAATGCGTATTAGTACTTTGAGGAAAACTGAAAAGTATAGGTCCTATAGTTTCTTTAGCTATATTTGGTGGATGCTATCATTAACTTCTGTTCATCGAGGTATGTTTACGTGCTCTTAGTTTTTCTTGGGTCCTATTTCATTAATCTGCAAGATCCTTTTGAATTTATAGCTAAGTAGCGTCTTACGCAACTGCTGATTTCAAATTTCAGCTAGACTTTTAACACATTATTTCACAGTATATCACCAAAACATTACATATGCATTATAGCCTGACTCATTTGACGTGCGCAGAACAAAAAATTTCTTGCGGAAGTCAGGGGAACTGATAGATAGTGCTTAAATTTCGGAATGATTATGGAAATTTTTCGTTAGTCCCTTTCTGACATTTGAGTGATATATTCGAAGCAAACGCAAATCGATACTTTTTTAACTTATATTTCTTAAGAAATGGTTGAATATTTGTTACGAAATATTTTGTTTAGAATGTTTTAAATACTGTTGAAGCGAAAATATTAGAATTACCCGTCAAAGAATTGAGCAAAAGAGGAGTAAAATGAACGGGCACAAAGAACTATTCCTCAGAAATAAATCTTCTTGACTTCAAGGAAATCTTACCTTTACTACACTTATTCAAGGTCTACAAAGTAATTCACATGAAAGTTTGAAAAATAGTTTTAGGAGGCCTCACAATTTTTTTAAATCTGTAGTTTCAAGGTATAGAAAACGAATCTCATAACCTTGTAGACAACTAGTCAAAAAGAATTGTCAATGACCACTCAAGTAAAATTCGAAAGTCAGGTGTACGATATTCTACTTCAAATCGTTAGAGACATTTTTCTGGAAGAGGTACAATTACGAAAACGATCCGTGTCTTAGTAAAACGTCAGTAAAATTATCTGAAAATCATGTGCTTGGGCTAAGAGTTGACATAAATATTTCTATATGCACCAATATAAAATTACATAAACAACGTAAAGAACATGAACTCTAATTTGTATACTACGTATAATACAAAAATCAGCTAAACGGTTGTTACAGATATAGGATGATTATCATGGAAACTTCAGCTGAACCCCAACTAACAGCTATTCAC
The DNA here is from genome assembly GCA_947359465.1 of Metellina segmentata. Taxonomy (NCBI): domain Eukaryota; kingdom Metazoa; phylum Arthropoda; class Arachnida; order Araneae; family Tetragnathidae; genus Metellina; species Metellina segmentata. Next base: position 77,987,811 of record OX375882.1, read on the forward strand.
TTATCAACTGCTCTGTTAAACGGTTACGTACAATTTATGAACAATCCTTCATTCTGATTTTGTCGAAAGATAATATCAGAAATACAATTATAATGAGGGGCTGTGATGACGCTGAATAGAAAATTTTACAGCAATTATTTTCAAAAAAATATATCTATAAACAAACTGTGTTTAGTATTTCTTTGGTACCTTTGCTTGTATTTATGAAGGTAAAAAATTATCTGTCGAAATCTCAACAAGACCTTGTCGTTCCATCAAATTTATTTTTCCAAATAATTAGTAGATTTAACTTCAAGGGAAGTTAATGGTCCAAGGAAATATTATTTCACTTCTTGAATTCTTCCAATTGGTAATTGGTCCGCTTCTTAACATCGCAAGACACAAGGAATGAACACAATAGGCGCCAACATAAATATTTTTTATAAAAATGTAAAGAATTGATACGAATAGATTAGTCATTACCTCAGATCCACTAATTGTAAGTTTACGAGCAAGGTCTAAAACTAAACGCAGCCAAATGTTTTAAAATTTTTTGAATTTTCTTAAGATGGTAATGGTAATTTTAGTTAACGTCGTACTAGAGGAACACAACGGGCTATTGACGACGGTCCGGTCTTGTCCTAGGTGTTGTCCTTGGATCTTTACCTTTCGGGACTGATCCGAGGACAACACCTCGTAATTTTGAACCATGGTCAAATGACGAGGCAACATCTGAGCTGGCACCCCACTCTCCAAACTTCCACACCAACCCAACGTGAGGACTTTCAGCCACGACAGATTTAAGGCACACCATCCTCCTCTACACCATACACTTACAAACATCCATGCCCGGACCCGGATTCGAACCAGGAACCTTCCGATCTAGAGCCTAACACCTTAACCACTATACCGGTTGGTCGGCTGAATTTTTTTAAGAACTGTTCCAGTTGAGATTCCAAGTATATAATTTTGTATATTTTTCACTTTAGTTTTTAAATTATTCTTTATTTTTAAATCTAACTGTTATGGTTATAGGCTGACCATTGTTCAGGTGTATATTAATATAAAATTGAAAAATATACGATTAAAAATTGATCGAAGCATATTTAATTACCTGGAGCAAAGTTGACAAATTTCTTTAAATTTAACCAATTTATGCTTCCAAATAGCAGCCGACCAACCGGTCTGGTGGTTAAGGTGTTAGCCTCCAGATCGGAAGGTTCCTGGTTCGAATCCGGGTCTGGGCATGGATGTTTGTAAGCGTATGGTGTAGAGGCGGCTGGTGCACCTTAAATCTGTCGTAGCCGAAGGTCCTCACATTGAGTTCTCGTGGAAGTTTGGAGAGTGGGGTGCCAGCTCAGGTGTTGCTTCGTCATCTGACCGTGATTCAAAATTACGAGGTGTTGTCCTCGGATCTTTCCCTCAAGGGACTGATCCCGGACCGTCGTAAATAGCCCGTTGTGTTGCTCTAGTACGACGTTAACTAAAAAATTACCAATTATTACCTGATTCGGGTCCGGGCATAGATGTTTGTAAGCGTATGGTGTAGAGGCGGATGGTGCACCTTAAATCTGTCCTGCCCAAAAGTCCTCACGTTGTGTGGGTGTGGAAGTTTGGAGAGAGGGGTGTCAGCTCAGGCGTTGCCTCGTCATCTAACCGTGGTTCAAAATAACGAGCTGTTGTCCTCGGATCTTTTCCTTAAGGATTGTGTAATTTGATGCAACAATTTTGTCCACCTAGATTGAGAAAAGGACACACTGCGTCGTGTATAATGGTGTGGGGGGGGTGAACAAATGTCGTACGTTGGTATGGTGTGGAACTTTGGAGAGTGGTGTCGCAACTCGGGTGTAACCACGTCATCTGACAGTGTTGCAAAATTACCTGATGTTGTCTTCGGATTTGATATCGGACCGTTAACAATAGCCCGTTGTGTTGTTCCGGTGCGTTATTAATTAAAATATCTATACATTTATTTTTAAAAGGTTTAACAAAATTTCTATTCGTGGTGAAGACACCCCATTTGAACATGGTTGAAAGTTACGTGATGTTGTCCTCGAATCTTCCCCTTCGAAGGTGGATTCCGGACCTTCGCCTATAGCAGGTTTTGATGCTCAAGTGCGACATTAATTGAACATATCAACATACCTGGTGAAAGTAAATTCCATTTCTGTGGATGTAGGTGGCGATAGGGTTTCTGTGGAGGAATGCGTTTTAATAACGAATTTGAACGATATGTAGGTATTTTAATTAACGTCCCACTGGAGTACACCGGGCTATTGGTGACGATCCGGGATGCTATTTTCCAAACCCTCACAGATACTACAATAGGGGGCGGGGCTAACCGTAAAGGCCAATGAGACTGAAATCAACCAAATATAAAATGATGTCTTCTTTTAAAGAGCTTCTTTTCGTGAAGCAACGATGACCTAATGGCTAAAGTCACCTACCTTCAGATTGGCGTCGGCAGCGGAGGATGACTTCCCGAATTCAAAACCAGCTGGCGGAAAAATTTTTAGATCCTCCAAATTATTAAAAAAAATTCTAATTTAATTGATTCTGATTCTAAATTACTTTTCTTAATTTTTAATACCCTTCTTATATTTTTCCAAGCTTCCGTTGATTTTACATAAATAATCTAAGAAACCACTCCTGAACTCACTACCAGCTGATATTTTTTCACCCCTCTGCCGTCCCCTTAAATTTAGGATGATGGTGTCGTAATCACCCCTGGTTTAAGACCATTCTGATGTAACAAAAAGCATACATGAAACACTAACTTATATAATTATTAACTTATATAATAAAAGGATACAATTTTCTTCTCCTACCTCTACCCACCCATAGCCATGAATCTGAAAAGAAAAGAAGAAAACAGAAAAGTTATTTAACATGTTTCATTTATTACACTGCAAACAGGATCAGACAGGATTTCAGTTGTCTTTAGCGTAGTGAAGGAGATTCCTATCCAGCGCTCGCGATCATTGGCCGTTACGGTTAGCCCCGCCCCCTGTTGTAGTATCTGTGAGGGTTTGGAAAATCACATCCGGGATAAATCGCAAAGGGAAATATTGGAGGACAATACCATATAATTTTGAACCACGGTCATATGACGAGGCAACTCCAGTGCTCGTATTATGAACGTGATGTCAGTTTTCGTCATTTTCGATAGTATGTAGATAATTTACGTCGCACTGGGCCGACGCATGGACTATTGGCAACGGTTTTGTAATGGTAATGGTAATTTTAGTTAACGTCGTACTAGAGCAACACAGCGGGATATTGACGACGGTCCGGGATCAGTCACTTTAGGGAAAGATCCGAGGATAACACTTCGTGGCAACGGTTTGGTATCAATCTCCAAGGGAAGGTCCAAGGATTGAGCTCGTCATTTTGAACCACAGTCAGATGACGAGGTCAACACTTGTCACTGGTAAAACGTTTTCAAACTTCCACACCACACCAACGTGAGAATAATTGAAGACGTGACATATTCAATGTGCATCAGCCCACTTTGTTCCTTTTTCTAATAAGTTACTCTTTCAAACAGGCTACCGGAAATCAAAAGGTAGGTCGGTATTTAATTAACGTCGCACTAGAGCAACGTTGTGGGCTATTGGCGAAGGTCCGGGATCAATCACCTAAGGCAGGGGGGGCCACCCTTTTACATACCATGCGTCAATTTTGTTCACATAAGAGTTCAGATGCGCCATACAACTCAAGCACATTTTCTACCTTCTTACGTTCATGGTGTCCTGCATATCCTTAATAACCTTTTTAATAAAATCATGTCTATAGACATAATTATCATTTTTAAATTATTTAATTATTGTATGTGAAACTATATATATTACAACACATAAACATTACTTACAATTAAGACTTTTGAGTATGTTTGTATTTCACTAGTATTTTAATGTTTGGGTGTTAAATTTGTTACTGAAAGCAGCAGAGAATTTTTCAAATTTGAATCAGTCATTCGCGACCTTGCTTTGCTTTTAATAAATTTCATGGATGAAACTGCTTGTTCACATCTGTATGTCGTTCCGAAACAACATACATAATGTTTTGCAAATTTTCATAGTTCTGGGAAATGTTCACTGGGCTATATGTTAAGCATGTCAGAAACATTTCGATCTGAAAAAGCTCATCAATTTTAATTTTCAATTACTAATTTGTTTTTAAATCAATAAGTTATATTTGTATGTTACTAGGTGGCATCTTCATACGTTTAGTCCTCTAAGTGAAAATGGGCTTATAAATGCGAGCATCATGAAAACTTTCAAATCACCCTTACAATAACAAGTTTTCCAATATATTTGGTCAAATTGCTATTATCCGCAGCACATTCTCTCTGCTTTCAAGTGGGAAAATTGGCTCAAATCCTGATTCCCTAACTGAGAGATGAGCAGTTTTGATTAGATTTCAAATGAATTGATGCTATTGACTAAGCTACGAAATAATTTATTCATTCTTGCCTTGTAGTTTCGAATTTAGATTATTTAGATGGATAGTAACGTAAACTAAAAATGCCAGATCAAAAAGCCACTTATCATCAAAAAACAAGTTCTTTCATCGGGTAGTTCATTTTTCTGTTTAAAAAACAATTACTAACAGCATTTTTCAATTTCCAAAATCTTCTCAGAATCTGTCCTCTAGAAAGCCAGTGGACCTCACAATGAAGGATTAGTTCACCATATTCCAAATCTAACAATTCAGAATATTTCCAGAATTCTCGTCTGTTTAATGCACTTGCTCTAGTTTTATTCACATATTTCTACATAACATGCTGTATTTTTAAAGTTTTTCCACACAGTGCCTCTTGGTGTATAATGCAGTGATGTTTCAACACAAGAAAATTTTAAGATTTTTCAGTAAAGGTGTAGTGTCATTGACTTTAGTTATCATTGACGGTGCACCGTCAGCACACACACTGATGAGTTTAATATAATCTATTTTTAAGTTTTCTAGGCAATTTTGCTTTTTCAAATATGTCTGATTCTCTTGTTTATTCTCTATGACCCCAGACTGACAAGTTCTTCAAAGACATTAAAATTATCATCGATTCCTCTTATAAGTTGCTATATTAGCTTAGTTGGTTTATTACATATGTCCGTTGACTCATTCAAAGTCAGAGAAAATAATGGACAAGGTCTTCCAGTTGCTGAAATACATCCTGAGAGAGTTCCTCCATACGTAACTGTCTGCCTTGATATAGCAATTTCGTGGGTTTTCCTTTCAATACCTTTATTATCAAGAGGGCGTGCATATATTTGGAGACACGGCTTAGTTTCTTCTTCGTCAGAAAAATATTTATTATTTTCGTCAATGCTAAAGCAATTTCATAGGACGCTTCTGTCATCGTAAAGCCCTCACAAATTACTTCAGCCTAAATATTTTGTCTTCTGATTTCTTCCTTTTTCTTAGTTACATATTCTTTTCGTAACTCAGACCCAAGAACGAGCTTCACTCTTCAATGTTACTCTGATGCTGTGTTTTATAGTGTCGATTAAGATCATGTCTTCTATTATGTGAAAGAGTACTTTCGTATAATACTCTTATACCTCGTATACTTTCGTGTCGTATCACACAAAATATCAATTGTAAACTGTCCAAAAATTACGAAGAATTGACGAGAAAAAGGCTGTGCTCCCAGCATTATGGTGTTGAAAATATGAAGATGGATTCAGTTATGGCACCTACTTCAAAAGAATAAGTAGACGCAAAGATCCAATGCGCCACGTTTGGCGCATGCGCCACAGATTGGCCCCCCCTGCCCTAAGGGAAAGATTCGAGGACAACACCACGTCATTTTGAACCACGGTCAGATGACGAGGCAGCACCTGAGCTGGCACCCCAGTCTCCAAACTTGCACACCAACCCGACGTTCGGCCACGACAGATATAAGGTGCACCAGCCGAATATACACCATACGCTTACAAACATACATGCGCTGACCCGGATTCGAATCAGGAACCTTCCGATCTAGAGGCTAACACCTTAACCACAAGATCGAATGGTCGGGCGCAAACCTCGCCGGAAATAAAACGAATATTCTTGAATATTTGAAATGAAAATTTAAACTTTTTCTTAACAAGGTTGCCATAAAACAGAAATAACTGGCGCCAATTGAGGTGCACTTAAAAATTGCGTAAATCAAAGTTTTACGAAACTGATTCAACTCACTTGTTCGGTTTTTTGTGACGCGCCTATTGAAACCTCAACAGCTATTTCTCAAATACAAATAAAATAATACAGCAGATTTTGTATTGTTTTCGAGCACAGACTGTGGTACAAAGCGGATTTAGTTCCTAAGACCCAGCAATTCTGATGGGAGCTCCGTTTTGCGGTGACAGGTATGTAAAACGATCGATCAACTTGACACTCTCCCCGAAACAATACAAATGCGTGCCCATCAATAATCTTTTATCCGAGGGTCCTTGTCAGGGGTGGATGGAATTTCAGTACTGAATTCTATTCGCGTTTTGCGGCGTGAAAAGCATTCCTTTCGCCTAAGGTCCACTCGCTCCTACTATTAAAGTTCCGAAAGAGAGGAATTGATCTGAATTTTATGAGGGATAAATAAAATATATGGTTGAATACTAGAGTGTACGGTGATGTCGCCAAAGAGAGCCAAGATGGTTATCTTTGATGCTGCAATGATAACAAAAAGATGGGTTGTTCCAATAACGGTACACCTGCATTTTCTCTTCGTTTGGTGGCTACGCTCTTGGCACACTTTTAGTAGCGAGTTATGGAAAACGAAGGAAACCCATCTTTGTTGCAGTCATTCCGCGTTTATGGCAAGATCGGCAAATGGAAAGTTTATATTTACATTTTGAATATCCTAAAAAGTTCTTTTCATTTCCGTTAAATTGTCTTTGATTTCATTGATTCTTTTTTAATATTTTACCCTTTGATTTCAATGGTCCTTTAAAATGGTTTCAGCCAATTATTTTTCTTTTCTTGTAAATTTTAGAATTCAAACGTCAAGTTACATCGTTTTTTGCTATTTTTAAAAAAAATTCGTTGCGTTTTTGTGTTTGAAAATGCTTTCTGTATTTTGTATTGATAGGTTTCAGGGTATTCTTTCGTGAAATTTGAAGCTTCAATTACGGAAACTTTAATGTAGTGCCAACACTAATCGAAATTAGATGAAAGGTTTCATGGCCATATTAGAAGTCCTTCTTAATAGATTCCTATAAAAATGTAATAAAGTTTCAATTCATAATGCTTTCAAACATCAATTTAATAATTATTGTTGCATACTAAAAACCATTTTTAAAATAAAGTATCAAGGGCATTTTGTTCTGGTGGCTTAACACTAACATGGTACAAAATCAACGTTATAGGAATATTATTTAGGATGATGTCCATACAAATATAAGACATCAGGAATTCCAATCCTTCTGCACTCATAACTTCTAAGCAGTAAGACCTGACATGAAATTTGGTATCTGAAGTTAAATTTTGATACGTATGAAACATTTTATGTCGATTTAGGGGGTTTCCTTTGTAAATTTTGAAATTGGTGCTCAATTTAACATGAAGATGGCTCTGTATATAAATTGTATGCACACATTTGAAGTTAAAATAACAGTTAGTTCCTGTCAAACGACATCTTTGAATTTTCTCTACTGCTAAAATTTCTCGAATGAAGAGGGGTGATTCCTTTTCCGCGACTGTACCACCTAATTTTCACACCACGCTAATAAACTTTATTGTTTAGTGAAATTAGAATAGTAATAAGATTTTATAGTTAAAAATGAACATACAACCGAATCAGGAATATTTTTTGCCTTAGATTTTACAGAATATGGAATATTTTATATATATTTTAGATGAGATATAATCCATTAAAAGTGTTTGATATCTAAGTCTCTCTCTCTCTCTCTCTCTCTCTCTCTCTCTCTCTCTCTCACTTGTATAATCCTTCTATAAAATATCATATATTTCTCTTTCACTGAGTTTCGGTTTGGTTATTTGTTGCTTTGTTAGAATTTTTGGTTATGATAGGTTTATTTTAATTGCAATATATATTTTTATTTTTTCATTTCTATTACTTTACAATTTGTACAGCATTTTAAACACTTACTTTTATCGGAAGGGCTATCTTGAAAGTTAAAACTTTTCGAGGAACCCTTTAGTATTGCGAAATAAAAAGGGTCCAATACGACATTAGGCGACTTAAATTAGGCGTTAGTGATCTTTATTTTCACCTTCATATTGTTACTTTTTAGGCACTTTATCTGATGTTGCTCTGGATTAACAAACGAGCTTTTAGCGACGGTTTGGGATCAAACCCGAAGTGAAAGATCCGAGGTCAACACCACGTCATTTTGAACCGCAATCGGATGACGAGGTAATTAGATGTGATTCAAAGTTGTGGGGTATCAGGGGAGAAATGTTAAAGCTCTGGTATAAAATGGTAGCTGAAAGAATTTTTGTTTACGCTGCAGCCTGCCGGGGTACAAACCCAAAAAGCCAGATTTTTAGACACCTGTTCTCTGTTAAGAGATCCTTGGTATAACCAGAAGCTACAGAACCACTTCCACAGACGCCGTACTTTTACTTGCCGATCTAAAACCAATATACCGCCTGGCAGCTAGGGAAGGGACTACGGCTCTTCTTACCACACTCGGCAGACCCACCACAACATATGGTATCTTCTGGTTTCCCCACCAATTCGAAACAAAAATTCCCATACTTCGCAAGAATCCAACACACAACAAACACATATCATTCGTTACACAAAGTCCCCTAGAAACATGCTACCTAATCTATACCGACGCATCTAAAACCCAGGATGGACCCGCCAACGCCTTTTGTGTGTTCTTGGATAGCATAAAGATCATTGAATGGGCACGCAGACTGCACGATAACTCATTTTTCCAGGCTGAGTTACTTGCCATTCGAGTAGCTTCATCCTGGGCACTCCGAAATTGCTCAGCACTCACATGTATTTTCTCAGACAGTCTGTCCAGCGTGACTCTTTTGACCAACCCTGTCACTACTAACCCGATGGCACAAAGAATACAAACCATAATTGAAGCGGCAGCTTCATCAATGTACATTTATATACCTTGGGTCAGATGACATTCCGGTGTTGAAGGAAACGAAGCAGCAGACCATCTTGCAAGAAGTGTCACTGGTAGTACGTCCATCGTCCTGCATTCCCCTCCCTCACCCGGCGTCTCATCTTCTTGAGGTCCCTCAAGCTTGTATCAACTAACAGCTGGAAAAAGAGCGATGGATAAACTCCATTAAATATCGTTGAACATTCCGGGTTTTCGCCAATTTCTGCACAAAACGACTCATCTTACCCCCAGAGCTCACACACTTTTACACGGGCCATGGCACGTTCATACAGTAACTATTTCGGATGAATATCCATTGCAGTGACCTCTGCAGCTGTCACATGAAAGCAGACCCGGAAGACTACATTACCACCTGCCCTATCATATCTCAGCTAAACATCAAGCAACCAACAACTAAATACTACGAATTCTGATTGAAACACATGGCTGTTCATTCCTTGCTACAAAGGAAAATAATACAAATCGTGCAATTTGTGGCCTCCAGAGAATTTGAACTCAAGCAAGCGGTTTAAGTTCACTTTTCAACTACAGAACTTTAATTGAAGCTATAACCTGAAAAAACCTTTATTAGAGCAGCACCTGCGTGGCTCAAAATTTTTCAAAATTTGAATTCAAATCAACTCAAAATTTTTGCTTTGCATCACACAAAAGTATTATTTTCTTTTCTCATTTGGTCACCTTCAAATTATGAGAAATTATGTTTACGGTAAACCAAATCGTAGGCTCAGTTCCATTGTGAAGTTAAGTTAACACACGCCTGACATGACACCCCACTCTCCAAACTTCCACACCACGCCACCGGGGGAACATTTGGAGACAGAACAGTTTTAACATGCACCAGCACCCATTCTACCAGACCGTTAGTATCGAACTCGGAAATCAGCGTTTGCTAATCCGTTACTCCTCCAATCGGACTACCGAGGCTCCACTTTAATATCCGAATGAAATCTTCCTATGTAAAAACATATTAAAAATCTTTAAAAATTCGTTTAATGATGAGTTTAATGTTACCAAACACAAAAGCTAGAGTTAAGAAATTAAATAAACATTAAATATTTTACAAATTCTTATTTATTGTTTAAAATGCCTAAAACACCAAAGGGGTCTTAACCATTATAGGGTTTGTCTCGACAAGGCATCTCGTCATTAGCAAAACTGTGTATATCCTAATGGACGAGATATCTCGTCATTGGAAGAAAACTGACTAGATCTAGATCTAGTCATCATCAAGCAATCGGTAATGTCTTAATGGCGATTTGCATTACCCTAAAATATGGATCGGACAGCAAGATGTGATGGTATTAGGAAAATAATTTATGCTTTAATAGGAGGATGTTCCACCACGTGCAGCAATGACATTAGCAACCCTTCTGGGTATACTGGTAACAAGGTTTTGATACACAGCTACGAGTATTTGTGTCCATTCCTGCTGCAAGAATGTCGCCAGCTCAATGTAGATTTAGGACGTGGTTCCCTGGTCCGTAAGCGTCGCTCTAACGCGTCCCACAAATATCCTATGGGGTTTAGGTCTAGACTCTGAGCAGGCCAGGTACATTCATATCTTGATACCACTGCTTGACAGAAGCTGCGACATGACATGGAGCGTTGTCGTCCTCAAAGTAACATTCTTCCAATCCATGAAATTACCAGAGCGTAGGAAGAACTTGGTAGTTCAAAATTTTCATGTAAGCGTCGGCGTTCAATTGACCAGGAACAACGTGCAAAGGTCCCCGGCCATAGCACGAAAAACACTCCCAAACAGGTAGTCGAATTTATGCAAATCCGCTGACGTCCGGTCCATTATTGTGGGGTAGTGTATCTCGTCATTGGCAAAATTGCTCAAATTCGATTCAAAATGATGGTCGAGGTCGAAACCACTTGCGGGTACAACTTGTGAAATTATAATATTAAGGTAGGTAAGTATTTGAATTAATGTTACACTGGAGCAACACAACAGGCTATTTTTAATATTAAGGACATCGCAATATACATTTTAGTCTTAGCATGGATAATTGGTAATTGTAGGTCACATCCTCTACTTTAACCCATCTTTGCATGATTTTTTCTTTATTGGTGAAATAAATCAAGGTGATATAATTCATGTTCGAAATTAAAGGAAAAATTGTTAAAAAAATCTTAGTATATATTTATAGTACAAATGTAGCAAAAAACAATATGATGGTATCATGTGGTATTTTTTAAATTAAACGCAAACTTTTTCAGAAATTGCTCTAAAAATAACAGAAACACATGTTACAAACCTTTCTTCCACTCATTTTCACTTTTTTAGCACAATAGAAACTCAAATATAATTAAACAAAATTAAAAACGAAATCATACGTTTATTGCAACTACAACAAACAGCGGAATGACAACTTCATGCTCGTTTTACTGATAGTGACACTTGCTTATTTTGACAGCTATGTTTTTTTTATGCAATGGACTTAAAAAGGTATCCAGAAACGATCAACTTAAAGTGAACTTGTTCTTTTATATAATTTTTGGGCATTCAATGTTATGATGGAAATTTCCACCACTATGCAAAGAAGGGTTAATGTCTGTTTCAAATTAATAAATACTTCATTTAAATAATGAGAATTAAGTATAAGTGACCAAAACCTTCACTGATTGAAATGTTTCTGGTAAAATTGAAACGTTGCATACACATTTAGATTTTCTTCCGAACATGAGTAAGGAGAGTGGATGACCAGCTCTCCGGTGTGACCTCGGCATCTGACTTTGGTTCAAAATTACGTGGTGTTGTTCTCGGATCTTTCGCTTTGTGATGGATCGCGAACCATCACCGTTGCCCTTTCTTGCTCCAGTGTGACGTTAACTCAAATACCTACCTTAAAATTATTTTTCTAATAATATGAAACAATAAGAATAAATACATTCACCCAGATTGAACATACTGTATGTACTGCTCCCACTACAATATATTAGCCCGTTGTGTTGCTCTAATACGACGTTAATTAAAAATTACCAAAATTACGAATTGCCCACCACGATATTGTATGAACAAGCAATTAAACCACAGTCCATTTTAATTAAAGCCTTTCAGAAAATAACTTAATAGCATACATTGTAACTCTTCTAACATAGGACCGTGATATGCGTTTAAATTACTTTGTTGTAGCACACAGGAAAATAACTCACGTTGAAACGTTTTAAATTAGTGGTTTGCGAGTGTAAATGTGTAGAAATGTGATATGTTTATTGAAATTTTATTCTTTAAAAACCGACTCATTTTAAGTAACGGAACATTTGTTAATTATGAACATGAAATTTAGTTTGCAATTTATATTCGGTGCGAGGCTAGAGAAAACAATGCAATGCATTTAATTTTCCGATATTTTCCTTTTTAAATATTGCCCTTATTTCTGCTTCAATGGCATGGGTGTGCATTTAAGAATGCTTGCTCAAATGCTTTTAATAATTATCAATGAATTCCAAAGTATATAAAACTGAATAATTATTTTTTAAGATAAGTAGCTTTCTCGTAATTTATTTACAGAAAACACTAGTTTTTGCATTTTACAATCAAACCACATTTTGCAGCTATACTTAAATTTACTCACTATTAAGGGGGTCCGGGACACAAAAATCGTCAAATTTTCGAATTTTTTTTTATTATTTTAAGAAATTCTCTGTGTTTTTCTGCTTAAAAAGACGTCTAAATCATATTTCTATCTTAATTAGAACTAGAGATATAGTAATTTTTGTGGTGTGTTGTTCTGAAAATCTAACACTCTTGACAGTTGTTGTCATGGCAACGACATCTGTCTTTAAAACTTGAAATGCGTTTATCTACATGATACATTTTTTCAAGATTTCCTGCATTCAAATTGCTATAAGTCGAAAACCGATAAAGTTTAAGGATTGAAATTTGGAATATATCTTTTTCAAACATAATACTTTAATTTTGATTCAGTAAATTTGAAACAAATATTTACTTTTAAAAATATGACTTAAAAATAAAAGTACCTTAAAATGTTCAAAAATTTTCATTCAAATATTTTTTATTTTTTACTAAATTAATATTTCTTAAATTGCTGAATCAGAATTAAAGTTTATAAATTTGTGAATAATTTACTGTAAGAATTTTGAAAATTGATCAAGAATATTTTAAGTTTTAGCAATTCAAAACGACCCCTCTTTTTTTCAAAAAATTTTAATTTAAAATTTTTAAAAAACTTTTGAAAATATTTGTGATGTGATTTTGTTTATTAGTCATGGGTAATCAGTACAAAAAAATTCAAAATTCTAAATTAATTAATAAATTTTTTTTCTTCAATGTGTCCCGGACCCCCTTAAGATCAAGAATGGGAAACTAGCAATTTTGAAGGTAAAACTGCAGGGTTCACAATGTATATAGATGTATATATATATATGTATATATATATGTATATATGTGTATATATGTATATATATATAATCCGTCTACTTGTTTGGGATTGTTTTTCGTGCTATGGCCTGGGACTTTTGCATGTTTTTCCTAGTAAATTGAACCTCGAAGCCTACATGCACATTTTGGACAATCAGTTTCTTTCAACACTCTGGCAATTTTATGGATTAGACGAATGTTTCTTCAAGGACGACAACTCTCCGTGTCAAGGTGTGGCCTCTACCAAGAAGTGGTATGAAGGTATGGATGTAAAACGTCTTCCCTGGACTGCTCAGAGTCCTGACCTTAACCCCATGGAACATTTGTGGGACGACTTAGAGCGACACTTACGGATCAGGGAACTACGTCCGAAATCTACAGCTGAGCTGGCGACATTCTTGCATAAGGAGGGAACTCAAATACCCATAGCTGTGAATCTAAACCTTTTTGAAAGTATGCCCAGAAGGGTTGCTAGTGTTATTGCAGCATGTGGAGGACCACCCCCCTATTAAAGCTTGCATTCTTTCCCTTATACCATCACATCTTGCTGACCAGTCTATTATTATAAGGTATGGTATATCGACATTAAAAAATTATCGATTGATTGGTGATGACTAGATCAAGATCTGGTCAGTTTTCTTCCAATAACGAGATATCTCGTCCATCAGAATATGTTCAGCTTTGATAATAACGAGATACCTTGTCGAGACAACCACTACAATTTACAAGAATTTCAATTTACCAATTTACAAGAAAATCTTTTCGTCTTACTCGTTATTCGTTAAACCAATTTTACCTTTCCTATATTTCTTTCAGACAAAAAAATATTTTCCTATGGTTCTTTCAATGAAAAAAACGATATTTTCTATTATTCCTTAAACAAATAAAATATTTCCCCTGATTCAGATAGCCAATAGAATCATACAATTTTGAACCGCGATCAGAGGGTTTGAGGACGCAACTCAGCTGGCAATTCACTCTCCAAACTTTAATCCTATCCAAAAATTAGGATATTTGAAGCCGCGACAGATTAAAGGTGCAACACCCCCCTTTATACACGAACGATCTTGGATGAGATTCGATCTCACAACCTTCCGGTAACTATTTAGTTGCTCTTTGTATCGGGCTTCAACGACAATCGACAAACCTCGAAAAGGAGTGGAAACTTACATCTGGTTTGGTTCAGAAGCATCTGAAGCCCCCCTAAGGGAGCAAGAGGACGACACCAGGCGTTTTTAATTCCATTTTCTGCTCATCTTGAGAAGGGGATCACGGCGAACTACTGGCGCCGCTTCAGAGCTGTAGATGAAGCACGCAAAATCACCACATCCGACTGAATATCCCATTTCAACTCCTTAGAAAAGAGGGATGGACGTGGCTCAGGTGATTTGTCCACCGGGTTCGTAAAAGGAGGGGCAGGTTGAACATCTACCCTAGTTGATTTCGATCTACAGTGACAATAAAAACTTTCCTCGTGTGTCCTATCCATTTTCAGGAAGAGTTTTGCCAAATATGACCCTTGCGCCATAACTCCTAATCAAACCTGCGAAAATAGAACACGAGTCCTGCTTATGCTTGCACGTTGGCGTGGTGTGGGAGTTTGGAGAGTGGTGTGTCAGCTCAGGTGTTGACCTCTTCATCTGACCATGGATTAAAATGACGTGGTTTGGTCTTCGGATCTTTCCCTTCAGGGACTGATCCCGGACCGTTGTCAATAGCCCGTTGTGTTGTTCTAGTACGACGTTAACTAAAATTACCAATTACCATTGTCTTCGGATCTTTCACTTCGGGATTGGTACCGGACCGTTGTCAATAGCCCGTTGTGCTCCTCCAGAGAGTCACAGTAATTAACTATCTATCTACTAAATGCATACTGATGATTGTCGGGATATAGTGCGACAACCCCTTGTGGACTCTGCGATTCTGTAATGAATTTAAAATTGACTAGATCTTGAGGGATGAGATATGTCGTCATTAGAAAAACTGACCAGGTCTTGAGGGATGATATATCTCGTCATTAGAAAAACTGCCCAGATCTTGAGGGATGACATATCTCGTAATTAGAAAAACTGACCAAATCTTGAGGGATGATATATCTCGTCATTAGAAAAACTGCCCAGATCTTGTGGGATGAGATATCTAGTCATTAGAAAAACTGGCCAGGTCTTGTGGGATGAGATATCTCGTCATTAGAAAAACTGACCAGGTCTTGAGAGATGAGATATCTCGTCATTAGAAAAACTGACCCGGTCTTGAGGGATGCGATAACACGTCATTATTAAAATACGACCCAGATACATCTTGATGTCTTTGTCATAACAAATCGGCAGTGTTCTGATGACGAGGTACCTCGGCATTAACAATATCGGTCGAATCTTGTTGGACGAGACATCCCTTCTTTAACCTATCTTGATTTCGTCATCATAAAAAAATAGACGAGATCCTGGTGCTAAGATATCTCGTCAATAGAAAATAAAGTAACCAGACCGTGAAATCTTTATCACAAAAAAAAAAAATCGGCACTGTCGTGGTGATAAGATTCTTCGGCCACAAGTAAAATAGTTTGATGTAGAGTTACGTGATTCCTCGTCGGAAGTATATAGAGGTGAACCGCTTGGTTACAAGTTCGAATCTATTGTGTTCCGAAGTCAGGTTGTCTTCTCCTTCCGATTCTGTAATGAATTTAAAATTGACTACATCTTGAGGGATGAGATATGTCGTCATTAGAAAAACTGACCAGAGCTTGAAGGATGATTACCTCGTCATTAGAAAAACTGCCCAGATCTTGAGGGATGATATATCTCGTAATTAGAAAAACTGACCAGATCTTGAGGGATGACATATCTCGTCATTAGAAAAACTGAGCAGATCTTGAGGGATGAGATATCTCGTCATTATAAAAACTGACCAGGTCTTGAGAGATGACATATCTCGTCATTAGAAAAACTGAGCAGATCTTGAGGGATGAGATATCTCGTCATTATAAAAACTGACCAGGTCTTGAGAGATGAGATATCTCGTCATTAGAAAAACTGACCCGGTCTTGAGGGATGCGATAACACGTCATTATTAAAATACGACCCAGATACATCTTGAAGTCTTTGTCATAACAAATCGGCAGTGTTCTGATGACGAGGTATCTCGGCATTAACAATATCGGTCGAATCTTGTTGGACGAGACATCCCTTCTTTAACCTATCTTGATTTCGTCATCATAAAAAAATCGACGAGATCATGGTGCTAAGATACCTCGTCATAAGAAAATAAAGTAACCAGACCTTGATATCTTTATCACAAAAAAAAATCGGCACTGTAGTGGTGATAAGATTCTTCGGCCACAAGTAAAATAGTTTAATGTAGAGTTACGTGATTCCTCGTCGGAAGTATATAGAGGTGAACCGCTTGATTACAAGTTCGAATCTAGTGTGTTCCGAAGTCAGGTTGTCTTCTCCTTGAAGTTAAGGAATTTCATAAGATACTTTCAACCAATATAGATGTGGTTATTTCGACAATATATATGTTGGGAGATAAAAATCATCATTGATCTAAAAATGATGTGACGATCATAAGAAAAATTGGTCAGATGTATATTGAACGAAATATCTCTTCGCAACTACTTTGAGGGTTAATTCTTCGGGGTGGAAGGGTTGTGTGGAATTTAATTAGAGGAAGACCTTTGTGCCATAAGACTCAGAATAAAAATAAAATCAAAACTGCTTCAATGTGAATAATTTTATACTCCTATGAAGCAAAATTACACCGCAATTTCAAATGATACTTGTTTTGAAAATGTGGAAATAATTAAAAGCTAGCACTTAAGCTATGACTCGAGCACCAGAAAAAAAAATTATTTCCGTGGGGAACGAGAATTTAAAAACACAAATTAAAAACGCTTCAGCGCTTGAGTTTCATTTGTAAGCAAACGATACATTTTTCTCCAATTTTTGGTATTTATCAGTTTTTATAATTGTTTTTGCTCCTAAAAACACATTATGAAAAAGAAAAAACGGCCTTAAGAAATATTTTAACTACTTATTTGGTTGAGAAAATTCGAAAAATTCTTCTTCAAGAATTTTTGCGCGAATTGTTTTAGAAACTAAAAAAAATAACCTATGAGGTTTTCCAGACTACATTCAAATGGATACGAGAAATATTTTTTATTGCAAAAATTTCAATTCACAAAAAATATGGCAAAAAAAGAACGTTTTTGCGCATTTTATTAATTAAAAACATTTTTTCAACTGTATACATATGTATATGAACGGCTTCCTATATTTTTTACACTTCTAATATGAGAGTATTTTAATCAAATTAACGCGTTTAGAAAATTGAAAGACTATTAAGCCATACATGTACCAACCCTACTCTATAAAACAGTTAGTACCTTATTTAATTGCTGTGACGTAATTCGATTGTTGGGTTGCTTCAGCTTGTTAGATTAACTAGATAAATGGTTGCTACTACTTTTTAAGTCTGAGATATAGTTACATTAAAATGCTCCAAAGAAATGAAAGACGACATTTTCAAAATTATGAACAACTAAATAATTGTTGCTATTATTTTTTCCTTAACAGAATTATTATAATAATATGTATAACTTAAAATTTTATTAAATATTTCACCCACAATAATTGGATTAAATCGACTTTTATTTGCTGTTGACGTAACTCGGCGTTTGAACGAGAGTTTCTGTTTACTCAATAATTATCCAAACCATAAAGTAATTAAATAAAAACTGGCAGGGGGAATGTTTACAGTGTCCAATGAATTCCTAACTCTTAGAAATATAAGTAATTCGTGCGACGCGCACGCAAAATTACTTGAAGCTAATCTAATACACTTATTTATACACAGTAAAGCGCGTTATTCACTGGTACGTTTTTTACTTTGTTAAATAAAAATATGTCTTAGAGAAACTAAACTTATTTCTTGACATAATTCTGTTTACTCTTCATTTGTATTATTACTTATAATTTTAAAGCACTATCTATTTATAGTTAAATCGTAAATACATTATAAGGAAAAGACTGGGTTATGTAACTAAATAAATTAAAATATTTTATTGGAAAGGGAATATAAGATAGTCATATTGCATATGGAAATATGTAAGAGATAGTCAAGAAATAACTTTTTTTTTACATAAAAAAGACAACAGAGCTGCTATTGGTGACTAAAATGTGACATTTTCTAAATATATTTCGAATTCGGTGACAAGGGGTTAGGAAAATTGTCTCGAAAGCTCCTATTCTAAAACCTTGGGCACGTTGGCGCGATGTGAAATTTTGGAAAGTAGGGAATGAAGTGAGACCTCGTCATAAAACCGCGGTTCAAAATTACGTGGTATTGTTCTCGGTTTTTTCCCTTTGTGATTGATCCCGGACCGCCACCGATAGCCTGTTATGTTGCTCCAGAGCTGTGATAGTTAAAATACTCACTACCCATCCAAGACATTTTGTCGTTTCTTTTAAAATTCACACAATATCTCCAACTAATTGCTGAGTGAAAAATTATTTAATTTTGAATTTTCTAAGGGGAAGAAAATTTTTAAAGGCGCGCCAATTTCAAAGTTTTGGTGTCAAACCATGACAACCCTATAGAAAACAAAACGGAAACCATGTTTGGTAGATTGACACGAAAACATTTTGTAAACATTATTTAATTTATTTTCGGTTAAATTTCTTAGTGAAATCTTCTTTATCTTAGCAAATATAATATCTATCATAAGAGGAGGTCTGTGTCTGCCTGTTTGTGTCTGTCTGTCTGTGTATGTCTTTCTGTCTGTCTCTCTACGTATGCGTGATTGCGGTGTCCAGACGAAACTATAGGATTAACAGTACTGAAATTTGGCTCATAGGAAGTCATAAAGATAATTGAATAGCCCTCGAAGCCCTAATTTTAAAATTTAATCTAGAGTATTTCTGAATTAATTTATTAGCTATAATTAATTAGCAATTCTTCAATTGAATAAGAGGTTTTCCCCTGTCATTTCTTCATTTCGTCAGACGTGTGCCAGGTTTTCAATGACGTCATTGACTGCTAACGGAATGTTCTGTTTGATTTGTGTCACGTGATCGATTGTTATTTTTTCCTGTCATTCACGGAATTGCCGATCAACTGGTATAGTGGTTAAGGTGTTAGCCTCTAGATCGGAAGGTTCCTGGTTCGAATCCGGGTCCGGGAATGGATGTTTATAAGCGCATGGTGTAGAGGCGGCTGGTGCACCTTAAATCTGTCGTGGCCGAAAGTCCTCACGTTGGGTTGGTGTGGAAGTTTGGAGAATGGGGTGCCAGCTCAGGTGTTGCTTCGTCATCTGACCGTGGTTCAAAATTACGAGGTGTTGTCCTCGGATCTTTCCCTTAAGGTACTGATCCCGGACCGTCTTCAATAGCCCGTTGTGTTGCTCTAGTACGACGTTAACTAAAATTACCCATTACCCATTCACGGAATCTATATATATTTTATTAATTTTTTTCTTTTTTTTAATTTATTTTTATTTTTTCGTCCAAGTTTCTATCCTTGCGATCGTTAAAGATAGGGTGAAAATTTCAGCGGATCCGAATAATTGGTAATTTTGGTAATATTTAATTTACGTCGAATAAGTGCAGCACTAAGGAGTATTGGTGACGGTTCGGAATAAAACCCGAAGGTAAACCCCAAGGACAACACCACTTCTTTTTGAACCATGTCCCTATGCGAATACGGTTTTATTTAAACTTCCTACCTCAAAGTTTGGTCGGGGGGGGGGTTTGAAAAACATTCTAACCATCCTGCAAGAAGAACCGCACTTTTCATTCAATTTTTTCTGGATAATATGATCAGAACTCCCCAACCAAACGACTACCGAACACCAGTTGACTCGGATTCCCATTTTCCCGAACCTCTATGCACGGGATAAGTAGGTTATTATCACGAAGGCCCATAAAGGGCGTCTTTTGAGGAAGGCCTTCTCCCTTCAACAGACACCGAATAACTCTTCAACTCCACGGGGAGGTATTGGTGGAAGATGGTGACTTAATTTCATCTCGCCGCTCCACTTGGAGGGGATGCTTTAGAAAACATTCGAGGAATAATTGCTTTATTTGCAGAGCACACGCGCATAATCTGAGCCATAAAGGCGCATAAATTGGGTCCGAGGGAAATTGTTTTGATGGTTGTGTTGTTTGACTCGATTTTTTACTCGACTCGTGCGTACATTCCCGCTAACTTCAAAAAACGTATCTGAAATATATGGTTGGTATTTTTTAGTTAACGTTGTACCAGAGCCACACGATCGGCCATTGATGACTGTCCGGGATCAATCCCTAAAAGGTAATATCCGAGGGCGACACCACGTAATTTGGAACCACGTTCACGTTACTAGGCAACACCTAAGCGGGCACCAAAGTCTTCAAACTGTCAGACTATGCCAAAGGGAGCACATAAGATGGCACGACAGAGAGTTGCGAGTTCGAAGCGAGACAAAAATATCCTTACACGAAGCGGGTAATTGTAAGCGACACCAAAACAACCTTATGTGAAGCGGGTAATTGTAATTTTTAATTAACGTCGTTCTAGAGCCACACAATGAGCTGTTGACGACGGTCCGGGATCAATAACCTAAGGAAAATATCCGTGGACAACACCATGTAATATATGGTTGGTATTTTTTAGTTAACGTTGTACCAGAGCCACACGATCGGCCATTGACGACTGTCCGGGATCAATCCCTAAAAGGTAATATCCGAGGGCGACACCACGTAATTTGGAACCACGTTCACGTTACTAGGCAACACCTAAGCTGGCACCAAAGTCTTCAAACTGTCAGACTATGCCAAAGGAAGCACGTAAGATGGCACGACAGAGAGTTGCGAGTTCGAAGCGAGACAAAAATATCCTTACACGAAGCGGGTAATTGTAATTTTTAACTAATGTCGTTCTAGAGACACACAATGAGTTGTTGACGATTGTCCGGGATCAATCCCATAAGGGATGAATCCGACATCAACAACACGTAATTTTAAACTGCGTTCACATTACGAGGCAACATCTGAGATGGCACCAAAGTCTTCAAACATTCAGATTATTCCAAGGTGAGGACATAAGACGGCACGACAGAGAGTTGCGACTTCGAAGCGACACCAAAACAACCTTATATGAAGCGGGTAATTGTAATTTTTAATTAACGTCGTTCTAGAGCCACACAATGAGCTGTTGACGACGGTCCGGGATCAATAACCTAAGGAAAATATCCGTGGACAACACCATATAATTTGGAACCACGCTCAGATTACGAGGCAACACCTGAGCTGGCACCAAAGTCTCCAAACTTTAAGACTATGCCAAAGTGAGGACATAAGATGGCTGGACAGAGAGTTGCGAATTCGAAGCGAGACAAAAATATTCTTACACGAAGCGGGTAATTGTAATTTTTAACTAACGTCGTTCTAGAGCCACACAATGAGTTGTTGACGATTGTCCGGGATCAATCTCATAATGGAAATATCCGACATCAACAACACGTAATTTTGAACCACGTTCACCTGAGCTGGCACCAAAGTCTTCAAACTTTCAGATTACGCCAAGGCGAGGACATAAGACGGCACGACAGACAGTTGCGAGTTCGAAGCGATACAAAAACATTCTTATACGGAGCGGGTAATTGTAATTTTTAATTAACGTCTTTCTAGAGCCACACAATGAGCTGTTGATGACGGTCCGGGATCACAATCCCCTAAGGAAAATATCCGTGGACAACACCATGTATATTTTTGAACCACGTTCAGATTACGAGGCAACACCGGAGCTGGCACCACAGTTTCCATACCTCCACACAACACAACGTGATGACTTTCGGTTACGACATTTTTAACGTGCATCAGCCGCCTCAACACCCATACGCCTACAGACATCCACGCACTGACCCGAATTCGAACCAGGAATCTTCAAATTTAGAGGCTAACACTTTAACAACCAGACCAGTTGGTCGGCTGTTTCAGAATGAGAACAGTAGTGGTAGTGTTAAAAAATAAATAAGAACGGAATAGAGGAAAACAGAAAAAATGAGACAGAAAAATATAGTCCCAAAGCTGATCTCCTGTGTGGTGTTAATTGTTTTGGTGTAACTGGAGGGAAATAAATTTTTTTGGAGGTCTTAAAGTTAGTAAGACAATAAAACTTAAAATGTCAGACAGAGGTATTTGTTCCTATACCTTGCCTTTTAAATAACCAACGGAATAATCTTGGGATAATAAAATATGTTTTCTTTTCATAATATTTGCTGGTTAAGAGAATAAGTGTAAAAAATTAAATATTCATATTTCAGTAAAATTTTAATCAGGCTTTATAAGAGACTTTAAACTCTTAAGTCTACGGTTTTAAAATGAAAAAAAAATCACTAAATTAATCTGTTATAGTTAAAATTACTAACTGAAAAGGGCATGTTTGCACACGTGTATCGATGTACTGTCTCGCGTTTAATTAAGAATTGTTTGCAGCAAAATGTGTTTTGTTTTTATTATTTTGTCGGCAGTTGTAGCACCATTTATAAAGATATATTAAGAATTCGCGTTCATGTTGTAAGTCCTGCTCATATTACGAATTGTTTGATGCCGATTTTTTTTATGACTACTCATATTTCCTAGAAACCCACGAATGGCATGAGTTCGAATTCAACCAAAGAACGTCGTGTACAAAAGGAGAGGAGGAACGTCTTGGCCTCAATGTCTACCCTTTCGAGTCTTGTGGTAGTTTGGAGAGTATGGTGACAGCTCAGATGTGACCTCGTCATTTAACCCTGGTTCAAAAATACGTGTTGTTCAAGGACCTTTCCCTTCGGGGTTTGATCCTGAATCGTCGCCCATAGCCCGTTGTGATGCTCCAGTACGACGTTAATTAAAGACCTCGCTGCCTGCCTACCTGACTACTTGTATTTTATCTAGTAGATAATCCATGACAGCTATCAACACGTAGATACGTGTATTGAACTTGAGAATTTTTGTAATGGAATACAAAGTATTTGGGGAACAGAAGGTAGGTGTTTTAATTAACGTCGTACTGGTGTGGTAATTAAAAATTACCAAATACCAATTCCATTTCAGATCTCCGCACTATATATTCGCACACGTCCCGTGTCTCTCTTTTCGATGTCGAACGAGCTTGTTTCCTGCAGTCTACTATCCACACTGGCGAAGGAAGAATGGTGTGGAATACTAGACCTCAAAAATCTTTCCCGGTACAATTTTCGTGATTCAAATCTATTCCCACATGATTGACTACATATTAAATGCATATATGTCAATTCCTCATTACTCTAATGCGCCATGACCTTTCCGTAGTCGTTTAGGACATTTTCTATCACTGTAATAATAGGAAGAATTCAGGATATCATGCGTTCAAACACTAATGTTTGCTTCAGCTGTCTTAACCCATTGATGCCTGACATTGTTTTCCCGCAGATATTTTGTATACTGCAAGTAAATATCGTGAGATGGACTGAAAAAATATTTTAAAAAATCCAAACTAAAAATGGAGATTTTTACTGACAAAAACTCAAACGTCCCTAAAAACGAACGTTAGGCACCAGAAGGTACATAGTTTTGCGCATGAAGTATTTCTTAATGACGATGTTTATTTTTATAAAAAAATAACTTTTTTGGTTAAAGCATGTCTAATAAAGCATTTAAAGACATTAAAAATGGCAGTAAATATGGCAGGTTCTTTTTTTTTTGTATTGTTTGGTATGAAATTCTACATAGCATGTGTCATGTAAACCCACCATGCACTTGATTCATTTGCGATAAACTTTTTTTCCGCAATTAGCGCATATCTCCTGAGGTTTATTAACAATTACATAATGCTTTTCCCCGTCATATCTAATGACATTTGATACTTTGGATTTTAAGCACTTTGGTTTCTCTAAAGGTCTTTCCGGTTATAACTTCCTTTCTATAGTTCATTTCTTGAAATAGGCCAAAAATATATCTCTTAGAAATTGGAGAAAGTGCAAGGGTTTGTGTTTGATTATGCACAAAGACGATATAACTGCAACGCATTTTGCATAACAGTCACCAAAAAGGAAAAGTCCACCACCAATTCTTACTGTGGAAAGAACAATAGTAACGTGCAATGTTCTGATTAATTCTGTCAGTCCTCACATGTAATAATGATATTTATTATTTAAAATCGGTCGATCAATTTCATTATTTTTCCTCTGTGTTTGACCACCGTTTAGATTTCACCAATGGGTAAACATCATGCACATTTGAAGCTATGGTTACAACGTTTTTGTAGTTACACATAACTAGGATTTCGTTGTCTTAATGTTCATCGTACTTATACTCAAAGGTACCTATGGTATGATCTTTAAAAGATGAAACGTCACTTATTTGGAATTTTTCAGTCCGATAGAGACACACTGTTCCAGTCACATTAAATCCTTTATTGGACAAATAATCAATTAGTGCAGAAGGGAATAAATTGTCACTGTATAAGTCAATGTTAGACTGTTCAGGTAGTTAAGAAGTGAGATCCACGACAATAGAACCTTCCATATTTAATTTTTCAACAATATTTACAGTTCCTGCCCCGTGTTTGCAGCTGTGACAGACATAGTACACAAACATGCTTTCTTCAATCGATGGTTGTTGCTCCTAGGGTTGCAAGCCTATGGAAGTACTGTATTATTTCTTCTAATCGATTTCTGCACAGTACATAACTTATTGCAGTAATGTTGACATAAATTTCAGCAGACCAGTAAAGACGTCAATGAAGCAAATTAGCATACCCACTGGTTAAAATACTGATAAGGAACAAAGGCAATTCCAAAATTTCGTTAACGAAAGGGATTCTACAGTAATTTATTTATTTAATTTCTTTAAAAATATAAGAAAAACAAAGTTAAGTTTTGAAAAACCCCGACAAGAAACATCAGGATCTTCCTCATGTTTGCGCATGGCAAATGTACGTGCCCTCCTGTGCCTAGCGTCTCTCGTTAGGGACGTTTCTAAAATGCTAAAAACATAATCAAAATTTAAAAACATATAAAATTCCAAAAATACATAAACTGAATAATTGCATTTAGTACTACATTTTTCAAATACAGATCAATTGATTTGTAAATGATGGGAAAATCTAACCTCTCTTGATTCGACATTGCAGAAGTTGCGTTTTGCGTGGAAGGTGAAAATAGAAAGCCCACATCACCAACATTACTACCATCAAATGCTGTCATATACTGAATATAAATGAAACAAATGCTTACAAATGCTTCTTCATGATTTTTAAGTTGAAAGCTGCATTTATGTCAAAGTGAGGCTCTTTTTTTTGAAGCGTCCCTAAAAAGGGAAGCTAGGCATCAATGGGTTAAACCTTTATCGACCTTGATCAGTTAATCAGCTGCATGTGTCAATGCTGCGTCTTCGCACTAGACATTTGCATACGGTGATTGCCTCACGGTGATATTCCGCAGTGCTGCTTCTCTGGTGGAGCTGAATTGTCGTCAGAAAGGACTTCTGATTGTTGTACGTGTTTCAAATTTTCACTTTTCTGTCATTCTGATGGGATTGCGACCATAGGTTCCATCGTAAATATTTGCCGCCTTGATGAGTATTATTACCCCTTCTAACAGTTTACGAACACGTGTATATATATATATATATATATATATATATATATATATATATATATATATACACGTGTTCGTAATAGCATGACGTCAGTACACCTCATAGACGCTATATAAATGAAGACAGATATACTGGAGCATCAAACGCATGTTTTCTGTCACGATGAGGCAACGGAAAGAGGTGAATACATTCGAAAGGGGAGTGTTTGTAGGTGGCAATAAATTTTGAAATTCGTTCAGTCAGAGAAATTTCTCAGCAGTTAAACGTGCCACGGTTCACAGTTAGCGATGTAATATTCACATTAAAACGCCATGGATGTGCTGAACCGAATTATTACTCATGTAGGCTCAAGAAACTAACTGATCGAGACTGGAGAATCCTGAAGCATTTTGGGCGAGACTACCGGCATACATTTTTGTCGGGGGTTGCAGAGGTCTTCCGTCTCAGCTCCGGTACACAGGCCAGTGACAGGACTGTCCGCCGAGAGGTGATAGCATTTGGTTTTCATGGTCATGCTGCCTCAAGAAAGCCACTAATCACACGCACCAAATGTCCGGTTGTGTTTGCAATGGTCCAAAGAGCACCGTAATTCGACTTTGGACCAGTGGAAGAATGTCATGTGGAGTGATGAATCACGATACATAATCTGGCACTCTGATGGGCGTCTATGGACCTGGGGAATGCCTAGCGAACTTTATTTACCGAGTGCGTTGTGTCAACTGTAAAATTTGGTGGCGGTAGTGTCATGGTTTGGGACTGTTTCTCCTGGTTTGGGCTTGGCCCGTTAGTTTTAGTCAACGACTTCTGGTGTGTGCGAAGACATTTTAGACAATAGCATATTTAGACATTTCCGACACTATGGCAACAATTTGGAACTGGCCCTTTTTTGTACAGGCACGATAATGCTCCTGTTTATACAGAAGGCGTCATTGCGTCGTGGTTTGATAATTAACAGGTTGAAGTGCTTGAATGGCCGGATCAAAACCCCGACTTAAACCCTATAGAAAATCTTTGAGATGAGTTGGAGAGTCGTTTGCGTGCCAGACCCACTCGACCAAAAATCAAACGTAAATTGTTCACCGTGATACAGAAGGAATGGACCACAATTCCGCCAACTGTTTACCAGAACTTAGTGGATAGCCTATCCCGAAGGGTAAACGCTTTAGTTAAAGCAAAAGAAGGCCCTACATCCTATTAGTTATACGCATGGTACCTTTCAAACCAACAGTACTGGGTGTCAGGTGACTTTTGGCCACATAGGATATATATATATATATATATATATATATATATATATATATATATATTTTATATATATATTATATATTATATATGTCCATACAGACACTACCCTACAATAATGGACCGAATAGCAAGATGTGATGGTATAAGGGAAAGAATACATCTTTTAATATGGGGATGGTCCCCACGTGCTGCAATTACACTAGCAACCTTTCTGGGCATACTTTCAACAAGGTTTTGATACTCAGCAATGAGTATTTTCGTCCATTCCTACTACAAGAATATCACCAACTCAGCTGTAGATTTCGTATGTGGTTCCCTGGTCGGAACTCTGAGCAGGCCAGAGAATTCGTCTTACATCCATATCTTAATACCAATGCTTGACAGAGGCTTCAACATGACATGGAGCGTTGTCGTCCTGGAAGTAACATTCGTCCATTCCATAAAATTGTCAGAGCGTTTAAAAAATCTGATTATCCAAAATGTTTATGTCGGCGTTAAATTTACCAAGAACAACATTCAAAGGTCCCAGGTCATACCACGAAAAACACCCCCAAACAAGTAGTCGGATTTTATGCAAATCTGCTGGCGTCCAGTCCATTATCGTGAGGTATATATGCATAAATAAATGTAATTAAATTGTTTAATAAATAAAATCGGATTAATTTAACTGTATTAATTTTACAAATGTCTTAAAATCATATTGAATTGCCCAGTCAAATAAAACAGCTACACTACTTCACATATTTTTTTAATCCACACAATTTCTTTGATATTTGCCGTAATTAATTATTGCATTTTATGGCAGAACCATTTGAAACTTTTCTTCAGTTGAAGTCAATTTAATCGGTCGTGAAACTTCAAAATCATCTGCCGTAAAGTAATTGCTCCAGCCGTCGGGATAGCATTAATTAAAATCTTCTATTAAAACTTAATTAACGAATCAATACCAAAAGTATTTTCTTTGTGCAGTCAACACATCCGAGATTTTCTGACCTGTGCAGGGGAAAGCTGTATATTTTGGTTGGAATAAATTACGTTTTAAAATGATGCGCGACAAAAAACAGTTCAGTGAAACTGTTATACCCCGAAACTCCCGATGCGTATATTGTTTAAGTGGGTGAGTTTTAGCTCCAAATCTTAAAGTAATTAAGACACTGGCCTATGATAACGATCATTAATGTCGGCAGCAATTAACTGCAGCAGTTTTCGGAATAAATTGCGGTTTTTATAAATTTATTTGGAAACAGTTTAAAGGTACATCGTTAAAAGAAAGTGAGTGAATTTGATTAAATGATCTCTGAGTTCGTAAACGCTTTATTCCCTATCAAAGAACTCTCAGGTAAAGCTCGTTAAAGCTGGTTTAAACTTTCATGAAGCAGAAGTGAGAAATTATTCTGAATTATCATTCATCTGATTCTTGAAGCGTGGTTTAGTTTTTTACACTGTAGATCTTTTGATCAGATGTAATTAACGTTTGTTTACTAACATATACATAATTCATATTTAAACAGTCTGCGTAGTTTTAGAGATTAGTTTGTTCAACGTTCCGGTAAAAAAATAGTAATGTATTGAAGAATCTGATTTAGAATTTTTTGCTCTTGTTTGTTGGTTAGCTTTGGGGTGTTATGGCGTAATGGCTATATTTAGCCATGCTGTGGCGCATAAGACATTCAATATCGAGTAACAGAAACACCCTAAGAAAGTTTAACCCTGAGGTATGAAAGTTAGATTTCACCCTGTATGTGAAATGCATTATATGCATGCAGGAAGCTATCAGGACAAGTCAGAAGATACTGATTAGGTTTCACGTTGCAGACGATGTAGTCTAAGAGTCACGTGACTAAAGTTATTGGTCAATTGAACCTGGGTACATAAAAATGTTAATATCGTTTACATTTCCCTTATGCTCGGCTTTGGCTTTGATCCCAGATCGTCGCCAACTGTCCGCTGTGTTGCTGCAGCGCGACGTTAGTTAAAAGACCATACCAATCTCTATGGTCGGATCCTTCGGGTTGAGGTAGCCCGATTGGAGGGGTAGCGTACTAGCAACTGAAGGGTTGTGAGTTCAAATCCATCCCCCGACCAACCGGCCTGTGGTTAAGGTGTTAGCCTCTATATCGGAAGGTTCCTATCCCGGGTCAGTGCATGGATGTTTGTAATGGTGGCTTCACACCAACGGCGACAGCGACAAAATACATTCTTCGCTATTGCGCATGCGTATTACAAACAAATTTTGTTCCTCCCGGTTTGTCTCTGTCGCTGTCGCTGGGCTTTCAAGTCTTGGAAGAAGTTCAACTTTTGTCTCTGTCGCTATGCCAACAGCCAATCAGAATAAAGATTGTGACTCTCGCTACGTGCGTTTTTGTTGACGATTCAGCTAAGCTTTCTCTATAGATTTGGTTTCAGCGAACTATTTCAGTGAAATATACGGAAATACTATGGAAGAAATTTTAATTTCTTTGGTCCGTGAATGTCCATAGATATATGACTTTTCAAGAACCGATTTCTTGACTAATCCGATTTAGGTTAATGTTTGTAATCCACTGTTTTTCTTTCATAGTCAGCCAGACGCTTTAAAAGCAATCGTCTTCGCTGTAGAAGGAGTTTTGTTAAATGCGGACGTGATCTGTCAGCCATCTTGCAAGAAGAAGAAATAATCAAATAAATATTTTGCTTTCGAAAAAGATGATGCGCATGCGCAAATAAATTCTTGTTGCTCGCGGTGTGAAGGCTTAACAGCGACAGACACAAGCAACAAAATGTTTCCTGTCTTTGTTGCTGTCGCCGTTGGTGTGAAGCCACCATAAGCGTATGGCGTGGAAGCGGCTGGTGCACCTTTAATCTATCGTGGCCCAAAAGTCCTCACATTTGTTGGTGCGGAAGTTTGGAGAGTGGGGTGCAAACTCAGGTGTTTCCTTGTCATCTGACCGTGGTTAAGAATAACTTGGAGTTGTCCTGGGATCTTTACCTTAAGGGTTTGATCCCGGACCGACGCCAATAGCCCATTGTGTTGCTCTAGTACGACGTTAATTAAAAACTATCATTACCATTATCATCAAATGCATCCAGACAGTCGTATACAAGGGGAACTGGTGCGCATTAAAGTTGTGGTGACCTAAAATCTCTTTACATTGGCGTGGAGTGGACGTTTGGTTAGAGGGTTTCCAGGTGAGGTGTTTACTACTCATCTGACCGCGGTTGAGAACTTTATAGTCCTCGGTAACTGGTAATTTTTTAATTAACGTCGTACTAGAGCAACACAACAGGCAATTGACGACAATTCGGGATCAATTACTTAAGGGAAAGATTCGAGGACAACACCTCGTAATTTTGAACCACGGTCAGGTGACGACACCTCAGCTGGCACCCCACTCTCCAAACTTCCACACCAACCTAACGTTAGGACTTTCGCCCACGACATTTTTAAGGTACACCATACGCTTACAAACATCCGTGCCCGGATCCTGATTCGAACCAGGAACCTTCCGATCTAGAGGCTAACACCTTAACCAGTATACCGGTTTTATAGTCCTCGGATATGTCCGGTTGGGATAGATGCTGGATCATAGTCAATAGCCCGCTGTCATTTCTCCAGTATAACGGTAATTAAAATATCTACTTACCATTCTCAGATACTTACGTTCGGAATTGAAATCGGATCGTCACCAAGAACCCTTCCTGCAGCTCCAGTGATAAGTCAATTGACCCACATTTATATAAAAAAAGGAGCAAATCATCAAAATCCCAGCCTTAGTGATAAATGATGGAATTAAATTCCCAAACGTAGGTATTAGAGGAAGGAAAACTTTATGTAATAAACTAAAACCCCCCGGAGTAGACTTCTTTAATCTAATAGGCACTTACTTGGATTGCATACGTCGGATTTATCCTTCGGAATCCACGTAAATTATCCGTGGAGCGGCGTGATTGAATGGATTACCTCCTCAAGGAATAAACTGGAACTGACTTTACCTTCATCCCGTGCTTTTGGGAAGGGATCCATAAAACTAATACGTTAATGCTTCTCTCTTTATCAGGAAGTCGTGAAATGTCGCCAAATGTTCGTGAGTGAATTGACATTTATCGGATTGTTTTTGACACTGCAGGTATTTAATAATTAATGTCGCACTAGAACAGCGGACTATTGGTTGTCTGGGATGAATTAAGAAGGCGTAGATTCGAGGTCAAATATCTCGTCATTCTGAAGCACGGTTAGATGACGAGGTCACACTTGAGCTGGCAGCCTTAGCTTCTAACTCCCTTCTCCACGGTTGCACATAAGTTTGAAGAACGGGGTGTCAGGTGTGATCTAGGCATCTGACCGCGGTTCAAAATTATGTGGTTATATCCTCGGGTTGTCCTCTTCGGGCTTGATCCCGGAACCTAACCAGTAGCCGATGTGTTGCTCCTGTGTGGGACAGTTATTAAAATATCTACCTACCCTCAGAAAATAGATGTAGTCACAAAAATCAGTAATAGTGTAGGTAGATAGGTATTTGAATTACTGTCTTATTTGAGAAATACAATGGGCTATTGACGACTGTCCAAGATGAATCCTCCAAGGTAAAGGACGGAGGACAACGTCGTATACTTTTGATTCACGGTCAGATGACAAGTCAGCACCTAAGCTGGCATCCTACACCAACATGAGGACATTCGAGTACATGATAGGTTAAACCCTGCATCAGCCCCATATGTGCACGACGGGCTTTTGAAAGGGGACCGTTGCAAGTTAAATCCGTCATGACATGAAATTTCCTCACGTTGGCATGGTGTGGAAGTTTGGACAATAGGTAGCCAGCTCAGGTGTGACCACGTCATGATATGTAGTTCAAGATTACGTGGTGTCATCCTCGGATTTTTCCCTTCGGGTTTCATCAAAGACCGATCCAATAGCCCTTTAGGTTGCTGCAGGTTGACATTAATAAAAATACCAGCCTTCCAAATTGATATCCTCGGTACGCCTTGAAGACCGACCGGTCTGGCGGTTGAGGTGTTAGCCTCTAGATTGAAAGGTTCCTGGTTTGAATCCAGATCAGAGCATGGATATTTGTAAGCGTATGGTCTAGTGACGACTTATGCACCTTAAATTTTTCGTGGTCAAAAGTCCTTACTTTGAGTTGGTGTAGCAGTTTAGAGATTGGGGTGCCACTCAGGTGTTGCCTCGTCATCTGATAGTGGTTCAAAATTATGTAGTGTTGTTCTCGGACCCTTCAATTAGAGGAATTGATACTGGGATGTCGTCAATAGCCCGTTGTATTGCCTTATTTAACCCTTAACTGCTGTGTCACAAACTGTCACGTAACTAGTGTGGAGGATTCTCTCAGACATCACTCACTAAAGTGCGAATAAAGTTAATTAATATAATATATTAATGTAAGATTCGTGTTGTTCTGTTTGGTAAGGTCTATATTAAAGACTTCGAATCTTACAGCACATTGACATTTAATGAATAAATATATACAATTATTATGTACAGTTGAGTTATATTTTAAAACAGTTCCGTCATTATCTGCAGCAGTCGTCTCTGCTCGGAAAAAATACGTCACCTCTCAATGGCGTCCAGGGGAAAAAATGTCTGTTCTATTAATTTTCTCGTAACTGAATACCAGAATGTGAATGGCTCGTGACCGTCTTGCCTTGCATTCCTACTACAATGCAACTGACTCCTACCAGTCTCGTTGCTCTTATAATGAGTTCTTTCCAGACTAGTAGACAACTACCGTTGTCTAGTATTCCTACAACCGGCCATCCTGATGATCTTTCGTCCTCGAAAGGAACACGACAAACCTAAAAAAAACGAAACACAAAACAGTATCTGGGAATACATTGATTCAGTATTAGTTATTGAACCACGACTTCATATGGTCAGCTGCTGTCGACGTCAAGTTCGGTCCTTCATGGTTTCCAACTTTCTCAACGTCATAGCGATCATGGGGTTTCACTTTCTTCACTCGATATGGTCCTAAGAATTTCGGTCGTAATTTCATTCCGACACCAAATTGAGTCCGCTGAATAGCAATAAGATCGCCCTCTTTGTATTGATGAGGTTTCTTCCTCTTCTTATCGTACGTTCTTTTATTCTCTTCCTGAATTTTTAGGATATTCTCTTTGGTATCGTCTCTTAATTTCCTCCTCTTCTCTAGAAAAACTTCAGTATATTCTTCTTCTAAAAGCTGGACTATCTTGAGATCTTCTTTGTTTCGCATTATCACACCTGTCAAAAGTTCGAAGGGTGTCCATCTTGTGCTTCTGGAGGTTGTACTATTGAGTATTCTTTGTACGGCGTCAACGTGTTTGAACCATTTGATCGGTTCTTCAATTGAAAGTTTGGATAACACTGGAATCAGGGTTTTGTGCATTCTTTCTACTTGTCCATTGCCTCTTGGGATTCCTGTTGTGATTTTTAGGTGTTCAATCCCGTTTTCGCAACAAAAATCTGTAAATTCTTTAGATGTAAAAGCGGATCCTCTATCCGAGATTATCCTCGCAGGATTTCCAAAACTATTTTGTTGTTATCTCCTCGTCATAATTTTCAGAATCTATTATAAGTTTCGAGCACTGCGCTACTTTGGGATTAGCTGGCACTATTAGGCCTAATTCGTCAATCAATGTTAGAAAATCTGCTTTTCGGGCCTTAGTTAAATATGCCATGTCATCAAGTAAAACAAAATTCTGTACTCACAGTTTCGAAAGTTCCTTCTATCCGTCTTTTCCGTCAACTCGTCTTTTGCGTCTACGCGTTTTTTCGTCTACGCGTTTTCTTTTTTGTCGTTTCAGTCTATCATCAGCACCACGTCAGGATAAGTCATGAAACTGTTCTTGCAGATGATTAAAACACCAGTCCAGGTTTGCATAGGGAGTCAAAACATTCTGCCGGCCGGTTCAATCGTCACTGCTTTCGGGGTCTGCTAATCCGTCGTCGCTACCCTTAGTTGGAGCGGAAGCGGGGTTTAAGCCCTCGTACGAAGGAGAAGAATCGTCGCGGTCGTCAACGGTTTTTCACATCGCGGCCGAACCCTCATTTTTTGTAAGATTCGTGTTGTTCTGTTTGGTAAGGTCTATATTAAAGACTTCGAATCTTACAGCACATTGACATTTAATGAATAAATATATACAATTATTATGTACAGTTGAGTTATATTTTAAAACAGTTCCGTCATTATCTGCAGCAGTCGTCTCTGCTCGGAAAAAATACGTCACCTCTCAATGGCGTCCAGGGGAAAAAATGTCTGTTCTATTAATTTTCTCGTAACTGAATACCAGAATGTGAATGGCTCGTGACCGTCTTGCCTTGCATTCCTACTACAATGCAACTGACTCCTACCAGTCTCGTTGCTCTTATAATGAGTTCTTTCCAGACTAGTAGACAACTACCGTTGTCTAGTATTCCTACATTAATGAAAGATTATTAAGATCATTATTATTTATACATTTTAAATTTAGATAATTCAATTCTTAACATAAAACATTTTATATTGCAATATAAGTTAAGTAGATTCCATGTCTCTTCAGGCTCAGCTTACAGACCTAATTTTACAGGACGTTTCAACGCTGGTAACTGTAAAACAATGTTGTGTATTGTTGCTCAAACGTTGTGTTTTGGTGTTTTTCCGTAGAAATATTCTTCTTGTGAAGACGCACTTCAAATGTCTTCATCTTCATCTGCCTAAATTTTTTCGAATCTGTGTCGTCTTCGCTTTCAATAATATTATCCGAAATTTCACTGTCCCAGTACTCTATTTCCGACCAATTATCAACAGTATCCTGAATTTCTTTTTGTGTAAGATACAAAGGTCACTTTTTAGTAAAGTTTGTTGCCATTTGAGGCTTTCTGCAGAAATTCCTTACTCCAACTCAGACGATTTCATTCAACAAGAATGGTAACGCAAATGCTGTGAAGGGGTCTAAGAGACCACTCGGGAAATGCAAATAGTGTAAAAAACAAAATAGTTGGTGCAGCCAAACCGGTCTTGGAATGTGTCTTCTGTTGGACGTAGTAGGAAGGTACTGTATAGGACAAGGACCAATATTCAATTTTCAGGGGTGGAAACGACCTGCCAAATATTATTCGGGGTCTGTGAGACCCATTACAGCAGTTAAAGGTTAAAATGGTCGTTAAAGTGGCCGAGAATACGAACTATTAATATTGGGGGTGTCAATTACTGAAATTCCTTCTGCTCATCACTACATACCCGTGGCTGCTTTTGAAATATTGGCAGGGTATGCTAGCCTACTAGAGATGATTGCCTGGTAACGACACCTACGCTTACATCCTTCTGGCATCTGTGGTATCCCGATCTGATCAGAGGATTGGTTAATATATATCGTAACCCCTTCTGCAATGCTTGGAATAATCAGAGGAAGGCATCCATGCATGCTGTTGGAAGTTTAGAGAGCTTTTGTGTCGGCTGGAATTTGTGTGTGTGTGTGTGTGTGTGTGTGTGATCTCTACAATATTTCCTTTTCTTTCAAGTTCCATTACAGTCACATGTCGCCGTGTATACGGTGGCAGGCGCACGTTAAACTGTGGCGGCCTTAAATATCCTCATGTTTACGTAGCATGGAAGTTTGGAGAGTAAGGTACCAGATCGGGTGTTACCTCGTCATCTGACAATGGTTTGAAATTACGTGCTGTCCTCGGCAATCTTTAATTAACGTCGTACTAGAGCAACACATCGGGCTTTTGACGACGGATCGGTATCAATCTCCTAATACAGTGTCCAGCAAACCTAATTAGTCCAAAAGAGTCAACGATCAGAAGTGCAACGATTAATATTCCTTTTGAGAGCCTAAATTTCTTTTCAAGAACCATGTTTTTAGGATTCGGTTTAAATTAGCTACTAACATTAAAAATAAAACGAGGTA
Source organism: Metellina segmentata (assembly GCA_947359465.1). NCBI lineage: Eukaryota > Metazoa > Arthropoda > Arachnida > Araneae > Tetragnathidae > Metellina > Metellina segmentata. The sequence continues at coordinate 78,023,987 of OX375882.1, forward strand.
TCATAATAATCTTGTTTATTGACAACAAAAAATATTTTTTTACATTAAATTAAAAATATGACAAACATGCATTTAATGTGAACAAGGACCGTGCATTTCCTTGGAAAGTTTGGATAAGTCAGTTTGTATGCTGTTGTATTTAATTTCACACACACATGCAGGATTCAAGGTTCTCATAGAAAAAAAAACGATTTCTCAATTTACTTTTGATAAGGTTCATGCTTGAAAAATATTGTTTGTTGAATGGCTCGCTCTTTAGATTTGGTTGGTCATTTCTTTAATAGAACAACTCCCGACTCCAAAGCTACGGTTTCCTAAGAAAAGAGCCGTTATCTAGCAGCCGTAATGTAGCAATGGATCACTAAAACGTTGTTTATACAAAGAGATGACGTTGGGTTCCTTGAGAGCGTTGTTTGTGAGCGTAACGCAAATTACCGCAGCCGCCATATGAGCGACGATTGTCATAGCGGTCTCAAACAGTTGGGGAACGTTTTTTCACTTGTAGCGGCAACATTTCATTTTCTGCGCTAAGCGATTCGAGCGGAGGGAAGCAAAGCAAACAAAACTTTTTGACTGGCATTGTTTAGTTGGTTTTTTGTAAAATCGGGATTGTTAAAGATGGATTGAAGATTTCAAAGGATTCGAAACCTGCGGAACATTTTATCCAGATCGATACCATAAAAGCGATTTTCTTTAATTAATTAATTAATTAATTAATAATCAAATGGTAAATAATTTAACAACAAATCTGATTTTGGTATCGATTAGGCGTAGAATTTTATGCTGATTTGAAAACAATTGAACCTTTCACTCTTCACTTTGGACTAGAGAATAAAAAAGCCATTTTGTTTTGTTTGTTTCATGAACAATTTTTTGTGCCTCGAACTTTGTACCACGACAGCAGTCTGTATAGCCCATTCTGCACCATATTCTGTCCATCTAAGTTGACACCTCTGGTCTCTGTTAAGACGGCCGCCTAGTTATGCCCGCGGCATCATGACGTATCACGGTTGCTAAATAACGACTCCGCTTTCTTAGGACACCGTGCTTAATAGAAAGATCCGAGGACAACACCACGTCATTTTGAATCACGGTCAGATGACGATGTGTTGTCCTCGAATCTTTCCCATTGGGATTGATCCTGGAACGTCGTCAACAGTCCTATGTGTTGCTACAGTATGACGTTACATAAAATACATACCTTCCTTTCGTGTTTATAATTATTGGTAAGAATTGTTAACTATAGAAAAGAAAAGTGGGAAGGTGGGGATAACTTTTGTCTTAGGCTAACTATAACAAAAAATGAAATGACAGAAGTGTTGTAGGAAGTGAGTTTCCTATTCTCTGGAAACTAATATAATACAAAGAAACTAATAATAAACAATAATACTAAAAAAATACAGAGAATAAGCTTCCAGCAATAATACCAGAAACTCCCGTAAAAATAATTGTAATCTTTTACACTAAAAAAAAATCGAAATTTTTAAAAATTAATTTATCTATGATGTAAAAAATTTAGTTCACCAAATTGAATAGTATAAGTCCCAGGGAAGGAAGAGCCGCATAGAAAATAAAGGCTTTGAGCCGATGTTTTTACACTGTCGATGTTTTTACGTGGTCGGTGTGTTATTTTTGAATGAATATGTACCATGGTAAAAATAAAAAATAAAAAATAACCGTACAACTGTTCGTATGAATTATTTTGACTTTGATTTGACTTCTAAAAAACTTAGTTATAAGTTAGTAATTGACAAATTAAATCTACACCCCGAGCCAACATTAATGTTAGAGGTTATAAAAACAGTTTTTAAAAAATGGAAAAAAAAAGTTTTAAAACATTGATGTTTAAAAATTTCGATGGTTTTTGGGTGACATAATTATCAACATCGATGTTTTTTTGTCAATGTTACATCCCTAGTACGAACAACATCTGACCAAATCACAATAAATCGTTTATTTTACTTCGAAATCTTCAGAGAGTTCTTTACTCTTCACGAGAGTTCATGGGGATGTGTACACGCAAAGAAAGGCTCACCTTCAACATATTATTAGTTGTCCATATTATTAGTCATTACATGAGTCCGAACATACAAAATGATTCATGACCCGAAGAACGAAACATGATTAACGATTACTACACTGAAAGTGCCACGTGTGTCCACTTAGGCTCGGTGCACACATACGGTTTTTCAACATGCGGCGCCGCTGCCGCAACGCAAGTGCGGTCTGAGATTCATTAGATCCGATGGAGTAGTGCACACCATGCCTCCGACGACGAACGTCCAACATGCGTGCAATTTGTACTGCAGTTCCCCACGTCGCCGCCCACGCTTCTCCGGTAAAAAGTACCTTGTTTTCAAAAATAAATGGAATATAAATAATAATTAATAAATGGCTGCATCCAGTAACGTCTATATTAAAACGAGTTAACTTATAGTTCATCGTAGAGGGAGACAATAAGTCAAAACATTGGTAAAAATTAGCTAAAAACTAGCTCCTGTCTCCCAGTTTCCCTAGAGGTTATATTCTTATAACAATAGAAAAAAGTAGTATTAAGGAATTTACAACATAATTTTTATTTACGATTTTAGTGGTTATGTTTTCAACGACGTTTACGGAATTTTTATTTTGCAATTTAATAAATTGGTCTCCGGGCATGCGCAGTGAATGATATTTGATTTTCCCATAGGGACTACATAGCAGGATAGAGAGGCTAGTCACAGTACAGATCGAGTTTAAATAACCTCGATGCAAACCCATGTTGGCGAACAATCCACCTATAAATTGACGCCGCAAAAATGCATGGTAATCACAGTCATTGTTACCAGTTGAACTGAAGTCGCCAAGAAGCACCCCCAGAAAAATGCTCTACGGCTTTTTTTTGTTAAAAACCACCCACGTGTTTAATTTCAATAATTTGAAATAACTTAATTTGTATCAAACGAGGAAAAACGAACTAAACATAAAAGTGTTCAGTTAATTTTTCAGTACAGTTCGAATATGGTTTCGAAGTATCATAATCAGAAATAAGAGAATTATAATTTTTGTAAATTATCCGAAAACATCCCAAACTTGATGAAAAAAAGAAGTGAAGCCCAGGCCAGTTGAATGATTTCCTAATGGTTAAAAGAACTTTGAAAAAAGTGTTGCTTGAATGTGCTAAGGTGGCAATATTTGGCAGATTTTGTGCTTTAGAAGTGGCGCTTGATTGGTCATCCCACTACCAGTACAGATCGAGTTTAAATAACCTCGATGCAAACCCATGTTGGCGAACAATCCACCAATAAAATGGCGCCGGAAAATCGTCCCACTACCTACCTTGACTTTGTCGTTTTAGTTACTTCAGCATTTTTTTATGTATAAAACCTAAAAATCCGTTGTAATGACTTAAACTCAGATTAATGTTTTCGTAACGTGTCCGCGGAAACCCATTTGGAAGGGTAACGGATTAACAATCGGAGGGTTATGACTTTGAATCCAACCGAAGACCATCGTTTACAAAAGAGACTGGTGCACGTTAAATCAGTCGTGGACTCAAGTACATTGGCGTGGTTTCAGAGTATGGTGAATAGGGTTTCAACTCAGGTGTCTTCGTGACCGTGCCATTAAATTATGTGGGCTATCTCTGACACTACCCTACAATATTGGACCGGACGACAGCGGATTTGAATAAAACGCATACTAGTTTTGGGGATGTTTTTCGCTGTATTGCCTGGGACTTTTGCATATTGGTCCTGGTCAATTGAACACCGACGCATAAGTGAACGTTTTGGACAGTCAGGTTCTTCCTACGCTTTGCAATTTTATGGAATGGACGAATGTTACTTCCAGAACCCAAACGCTCCATGTCATGTTGCAGCCTCTGTCAAGCAGTGGTATCGAGATAAGGATGTAAAACGTCTTCCCTGTCCTGCTCAGACTCCCGACCTAAACCCCATAGACGATTTGTGGGACGAGTTGGAGCGACGCTTAATGGACCAGAAAACCATGTCCGAAATTTACAGCTGAGCTTGTGATATTCGTGCAGCGGGAATGGACACAAATACCCATAGCTGTGTATTAAAACCTTGCTGAAAGTATGCCCAGTAGGGTTACTAGTGTAATTGCAGCATGTGGGGGGACCACCCCTATTAAAGCATGCATCATTTCCTTTATACCATCACATCTTGCTGTCCGGTTCATTATTGAAGGGTAGTGTATCTTTCCATTCTGGATTGATCCCGGACCGTCGTTAATATGCGTTCTGTTTCTCAGGCGCGTTGTCAATTAAATACATATATATCTACCTACCGCCTAATTACCATCTCTAGCACGTGTGCAACTTAGTCGTTTACTTACGCTCAAGATGAACGTTTCTCTTATGGTCATTCGAATAGTCCGTTAATTGACAGCTTTGAAACTGAGAATAATGACCATGCTCTAGTCTCTTAGAACTATACATATAATGATGACACACACACCTTCATTGATTTCACTAGTGAGAGGGCTCTGAGAGTTATTCATATTTAGCGAGCTCTCCTTTGGTCCAATTTATTGTCGCAGGTTCAGGAATTGAGCATCTAGTTTTCAATTCTGTGCATACGTTCGGTAACAACTCAGAAAGGGTTGGAATTTGCAGTGTGTGATAATGGTGAAATGGTTCTATTTCCTTCAAAATGTATTGTGACAAAATTATTGTGAGTTCGAATGTTTTGTGGATCAATCAGTTCAAAACATTCTGCCGATAGAAAATGAAGGAATGGTGGTTGAGTTTTAGCACAATCGATATGTCACAGTCAACCCCTCGAAAGCTCTGACGGTGACATCGGGGAATTGTTGAATAAACGTAGCCGTGAAGCGGCACAACCGGTCATTTGAGACAGGTTGGGATCCATCTTTCAGGGAAAGATTCAAGGTCAACATTTCATAATTTTGAACCTCAGTCAGGGGACGAGATGAACTCCTGGAATTTGTAACCCACTCTCCAAACATCCACGCCCTGCTAACGTTAGGATACTTAAGGCCACGACAAATTTAACATTCATGATCCCCTTTTGTACCGGATGGTCTTTGAATACATCGAGTATCGTAACATGATCGCCCCTTTAACGTAAGAAATTCGAACTTTTTGTACCTATCACTTCAGTTCTTAATAAAACCAGGCTGATCAATCAATTGTCTGACAAATACCCACACATACACTCACCCCATAGTTGATTATTGTAATTTAACCCATCCCCATTTCTTATAGGCACAGTGACGTAAGTCCTACGTTTTCGTATTAGATTTTGACCACCGATCGGGCCGCGATAGCCCGGTTAGGAACGGTCCAACAAATTAGCAATCGGAGGGTTGCGAGTTGAAATATAACCAAATACATCGTGTACAAAGGGGGCTGGTGCACGTTAAATCTGCGGTGTTCTTAAATTTTCTCCCGTTGGCGTGGTGTAGATTTTAGTGGGGTGGCAATTCACATTTTGCCTCGTAATCTGACCGTGGTTCAAAATTACATGGTGTTGTACTCGGATCTTTGTCGTTGGTATTGATCCTGGTCCGTCGTCAATACCCGATGTGTAGCTACAGTACGATGTTAGTTAAAATACCTACCTACCTTCAAGCATCGACCTCCTATAAAAATAGTCGGAAAGTGAGCGACCAACCTTTTGATTTTTCACACGATCAATCGTTTAAAAAATCTGGTTGTAGGAAAAGAATCACGCCCTTTGAGATTTATCCCGGACCGTCGTTAGTAGCCAGTTGTGTTGCTTCAGTACAATGGTAATTGAAATACCTACCTACAGAAAATATTAATAGGATACAGTGATTGTCCTCGCCGCGACCAAAAACTCAAGTCTACTCTTCAGCAACCGGTATGCTGAGTCGATTTGTGATCCCACGTTTTTTATAGCCTCTAGATCGGAAGGTTTCTGGTTCGAATCCGGGTCAGGGCATAGATGTTTGTAAGCGCACGGTGTAGAGGCGGCTGTTGAAGCTTAAATCTGTCGTGGCCGAAAGTCCTCAGGTTGGATTCGTAACGGTGGATGTTTGGAGGACTACGGTGGATGTTTGGAGAGTGGGGTGCCAGTTCAGGTGTTGCCTCGTCATCTGACCGTAGTTCAAAATTACGTGGTGTTGCCGTCGATTCTTTCCCTTAAGGGATTGATCCCGGATCATCGTCAATAGCCGGTTGTGTTATTCATGTACGACGTTAATTAAAAATTACCATTACCCACCTTTTTTTTACAGCAACTTATCCTATATACTGTACATTTCATTAGACGATATGTATATTTAATTTAATTGCAGAGCGAGATAGACATAGAGCAAAACAATGGGCTATTGGCGACAGTGCGTTATAAATCCCGAAGGGTAAAAAATCGATGATGAAACCATGTAATTTTAATTCATTAAGAGATGACGAAGTAAAACTTGATCTGGCATCCCAATTTTGAAACTACCACATCACACCAACGTGAGGACATGAGCCCACGGTGGATTTAACGTGTACCATCCCTTTTTGGACACGTCGGTCTTTGCTAGAATTCGAACTCAAAACCCTCCGGTTCCTCATGCGTTACTCATCCAACCCAGGTCTACCAACTGGATTGGTGGTAATGGTAATTTTAGTTAACGTCGTACTAGAGCAACACAATGGGCTATTGACGACGGTCCGGGATCAGTCCCTTAAAGGAAAGATCCGAGGACAACACCTCGAAATTTTGAACCACGGTCAGATGACGAAGCAACACCTGAGCTGGCACCCCACTCTCCAAACGTCCACGCCAACCCAACGTGACTGGATTGGTGGTAAAGGTATTAGCCTCTAGATAGGAATGCTCATGGTTCAAATCTGGAACAGTGCATGGATGTTTGTAAGCTTATGGTGTAGAGGCGGCTGATGCACCTTCGGGGTCGAAAGTCCTCACTTTGGGTTGGTGTAGAAGTTTGAAGAGTGGGGTGCGAGCTCAGGTGTTGCCTCGTCATCTGACAGTGGTTCAAAATTGCGTGTTGTCCTCGGATCTCCTTAGCGGATTGATCCCGGACCGTCGACAATCCCGTTGTGCTCTTTTTCAGTAAGTAGGTATTTAATTAATGTTGAACTGGAGCAATACAACGGGCTATCGTCGATGGTCCGAGATCAACACACAATTTTGAACAACGGTCAGATGACGAGACAACACCTGGGCTTTCACCCCACTCTCCAAACGTCCACGCCACTCCAAGGTGTGGCCATGACAGATTTAACGTGTACCAACCATTTTTGGGCTATGTCGGTCGTTGGTTGGATTCTAACTCGTAATCCTGCGGCTGCTAATCCGTTACGCAACCAACCCGGCTACCGCAGCTCATTAGGTCTATGAACACGAAGTCATGTGACTCAAGTTTTTCTATTATCTATTACATCTTGTCACGTCATGGTAACAGTAAAATTGCACTCTTCAAAATAAACTTTGGCTCAAAGCGATAAAAATATTTTAAATATTTCATTTTGTGTTCTCCAGGTAACACTAGAAAGAGAACACGGAAGGGAATTTTTAATTCAACTCTAACATAACAAATTGGGTGAGCAACCGCAGGAATTCAAGTCTGAGGAAATATTAAGCCCATAAAACAGCTCCAAAGTAAAGAGGAACTGTGGCATTTAAAGCTATAGTTTCTTAGTGTTCTTATTTGTTTAGTCTAGAACTTGGTCTCTTAGGGGAAAGCAACTTATAAATTATTCCCAAAAAGAATTATTTCGGGCCCTTTGAAACTTGGAAACAATCCAAAAACGGAAAATAGTCATTTTACAAGGGTATAGTTTCACTAAATGTGTGAAATATTTTGTAATATGATTCACTGCCTTCAAGGTATCATAATACACACATATTTTAAGATACGATACCCTTTTCATTCGCTATTCGGCTACACTGTATTTTAACAATTCACTCATTGGACCATAGCCGACCTATCGGTATGGTGGTTAAGGTGCAAGCATCATTGGGAATGTCCCTGGTTCAAATCCGGGTCTGTTCATGGATGTTTGGAGAGTGGGGTGCCACCTCAGGTGTCGCCTCGTCATCTGACCGTGGTTCAAAATTACCATGTGTTGTCTTCGGTTCTTTCTATTAGGGGATTGATCCCAGACAGTCGTTAATAGCCCGTTGTGTTGCTATATTACGACGTAAATTAAAAATTACCAGAAACTACCATTATAACATAGTATCCCGTATGGAAGAGTAACGGACTATTCACATGAGAGTTGAGAGTTGGAATCCGACCAAATATATCGTCGTGTACAAAAGGTGATGGTGCACGTTCAATCTGCCAAGGCTTCAAAGATACTCACGTTGACGTTTTCTGGAGGTAGGTATTTTATTTATCGACGTACAGGAGCAACACAACGGGCAATTGATGACTGGCGTGGTCCTCGGCTCTTTCCCCTTAGAAATGGTAACGAACCATCGGCAATATCTCGTTGAGTTGCTCCAGTGGACGGTAATTAAGAAAATATTTCGTTAAGTAATTTTAATTTCTTGGCGTCATCTTCACTGATACTAGCATACTTATTTATTGTCATCTGACCGTGGTTCAAAATTACGCAGTGTTGTCATCGGATCTTTCTCTTAAGGGTTTTATCCCGGAACGTCGTCAGTAACACGGTGTGATGCTCTAGTACGACGTTAATTAAAAATTGCCAGTTACCAGTCATACTTATTTAGCACATTTTGTATTTTAGCAAATTGTTCTTGTGGCTTTAGGTATGTATGTTAATTATCGTCGCACTGGAGGCAACACATGGTCTATTACCAACGGTCTGGGTTAAATCCCAATGGATAAGATCCGAGGACAACGTCATTTTGAAACACAGTGAGATGACGAAGCAACACCAGAGCTGGCACCCAACAATCCAAACTTTCACACCACGCCAACGTGAGTTCATTTGAAGTCACGACCGACTAAACGTGCACCTGCCTTTTTTGTACACAATGGTCTTTGGTTGGATTCGAATTCGAAACCCTCCGATTTCTAATCCATCTTCCGCGAGCCGATTTTATAAGTTAGCTGCTAAAATAATTTTTAGGAGCAGATGCTTTAGTACCATAAAACAGGTAATTATTTGAATTTATGTCGCACATGAACAACACACGGTCTGTTGTTGTAGGTTCGGGATCAATCAATAAGGGAAATATCCGAGGAAAATACCACGTAGTTTTGAATGACCTTCAGATAACGAGATAACATATAATCTCGCAACTCACTTTCCAAATTTCCAGACTACGCTCGCCATCTGACCGTGGTTCCAAAATTCGTTGTCCTTGTGTCCTTGGATCGTTTCCTTCGTGGAACATATCCGGACCTTCGGCAATAGCCCGTTGTGTTGCTCAAGTGCACGCTAATTAAAAAAATACCAAATACCACACCACGCTAACGCGAGGACTTTTGAGGCCAAAACAGATTCAACGTGCACCAGTCTCTTTTGTACACGTTCTGGTTGGATTTTAGCTCGCAACATTTTGGTAGTTACTCTTTCAACTCAGTCACCGCAGCCCGATGTTGAGACTACTACAAAAATAGGTTTTAAGAGCAGAGTTTTCTGCTGCTACAAAACAGGACTCACGTTCATAGTGTTGAACTAATCAATCTACCTTAGAGCCAACTTCACAAAGTGAAAAGATTTGCACCAGCAAATAAGCAACTTCTCTTTCAAATTCCTTTGTTATGGTTGAGAGGAGAATGATTCTCGTGCTGTACTTCCATTGGCAATCACGTGAAAGCCCTCCACCAATCACACAAAGCTCTGGTACCAACTGATTTGACCTAGTTGAAAAAAGAGCTCGAGATTTATCTTGTTCCGAGGAAGAATTCGTTGCGTGAAAGAACTTTTAAATAATAGACGCATTTCTAAGACCTATGGACTTCCCATAGACAAACGAAAACTTTGAGATTCCGGAAATAAAAGGAAACCGTTTTGAGAATTCTAGTCTCATTGAGACGGAAGCTTTTAGACGAATGGTGTCAATTCAAGATCGGCTCACTGGATCTAATGCATGGAATTTCTTGATTTGTTTAAGACCACTACGCATTATTGAGTTCGATGAACGGAACAATTTGGAATTAGTTAGCTTGAAAGCTTTTCAATCCTTTTATTGCCCAAGAAATACTCGAAATTATAGTAAGTAGTTGTGGAACTTATTGATTTTCACTTCGTCACTCCGTTGAAATTATCACGCTATGCACACATGCGTTTACAAAGTAAAAATTTCGGTAATGTTTAATTAACTTCGTACTACAGCAACAGAACGAGTAATTGACGATAGTCAGGGATCAATCCCTTAAGGGAAAGATTCAAGGATTACACCACGTAATTTTGAACCGCGGTTAGATGACGAGGCAAAACCTGAGCTGGCATCCCACTATCCAAAGTCCCACACCAACCCAACGTGAAGACCTTCTGCCACAACAGATTTAAGATACACCAGCCGCCTCTACACCATACACTTACAAACAACCATGTACTGACCCGGATTCAAACCAGGAAACTTACGACGTTTACGAAGTATAAACAATTTTAAGTATACATATTTGTATCATTTATAAGTCAGACATTTTTTATACAGAAATACGGTCAGAGTTCAAGTACATCTGTTTAAATGTGTACTTGCTTCAAGTTTCTGGGGTACTTCTGTAATCTTTTATGCCGACCAACCGGTATAGTGGTTAAGGTATTAGCCTCTAGATCGGAAGGTTACTGGTTCGAATCCGGGTCCGGGCATGGATGTTTGTAAGCGTATGGTCTAGAGGCGGCTGGTGCACTTTAAATCTGTCGTGGCTGAAAGTCCTCACGTTGGGTTGGTGTGGAAGTTTGGAGAGTGGGTTGCCAGATCAGGTGTTGCTTCGTCATCTGACCGTGGTTCAAAATTACGAGGTGTTGTCCTCGGATTTTTCCCTTAAGGGATTGATCCCGGACCGTCGTCAATAGCCCGTTGTGTTGCTCTAGTACGACGTTAACTAAAATTACCTTTACCTTTACTTGTAATCTTTTATTTCCACTTGGGCCACGATAGCCGGTTAGAAGAGCAGCGAATTAGCTACCGGGTGGTTGCGAATTTGAATCGATAAAATAGACCATCGTTTTTATGAGGGTCGATGCACGTTAGATCTGTTGTGACTTCAAATGACTTCACTTTGACTAGGTGTGGAAGTTTGGAGAGTGGGGTGCCAGTTGAGGTATAACCTCGTTATCTGACCGTGGTTCAAAATTAAGTGGTTCTCTTCTCGTATTGTTCTCGCCGGGTTTCATCTCGAACTGTCACCAATAGCCCTTTGCTTTGTTGTTAACGTGAATTAAAATACCTACCTACCATTTTACGATACTTGTAGCATGATGTTGTCGTGTTTGGCACAGCTTGGACAACTATGGAACGTTGGGGATCAAAGCCTAAAAAAAAACACTCGAAGAAGTGCAATAGAAGCACATGATGTCTAAAAGGAAAATCCATCCGAAAAATTTCATTACCTCTCTTTAACTGGGATTATTTTCAGCTTTTACACGTAAAACTTGATAAACATGTTCCATCATTCTGAAATCTTGCCTATTCAAATGTCATCTTACGTCGTTTCGTGGATTTTATAGCTCGTAAATCCCGTGATAGGTATTTTTAGATGCTATAAAATGCAACATTCGAAATCGTAAAAGTAAGTTAACATATACTAGATAGACTGCATTGAATTGAACATGCAAATATCTTAGAATTCAGGGTGGCTCTTATCACAATGGAGCCTTTCAGTTACCCTTTTCACAAAATTTTAATCACTTAGGTGGACCCTCAGAGAAGGTTCAACGAGATATCTCGTCCATTAAGACCAAACCAATTTTGATTATGACGAGGTTGCTCTTCAATAAGTTATTGCCAATCTTACGATAGTGCTGAGATTAAGATGTGGTCGGTTTAATTCCAATGATGAGATATCTCGTCTGATACCATCTGGTTAGTTTTGGTAGTGAGCGGATGCTTACTAGAGAAGAGATCACCAGGATGATTAATCAATAGTTTGCCATTCAGAATCGGCTAGCAATCTACGCGTGGAAGCATCGAAGCGACTGAAACATCCCGTTGGATTTAATTGCACAACCACTGAAATTAATCACTACGGTTCTACTCTGCCCAACTCTGCTGACTTGGCCTACAATGCCTCCCCCCCCCCCAGATAGTCCTTAAAACTGCGACATACGTCACAAAACAAACAGTCGCTACAGAACAATTTTTCCTTAATTTTTTCAAACTGTTGGCTGATTTTTTGTAATCATTAAGTTACGATGTTCTGCAGTACAAAGAGCGCTCCTTGTCACACCTTTTGTTTATTTTCTAGCTACGGAACAAACTCCCTTATCACCAACCCAAATTATCACAAGCACTTTACAAATAACACATCTTCTATGTCAATGACAAAAAATTACCTTCAAAAGTTATCGACAGAATTCCAAATTCTGAAATTATCTCTTGGTTTTAAATAAAGTAAGTTCATTAATTTTGATGCGTTTGATTACAAAAATGTAATACATATTTAGCCGATAATTGTGTTTTACGTCTGTTTTTGATTTACCACAGTTTTCAAAATTGAGTTAAAATGTCTGCAGAACAATTGCAATTGCTTGGAGTTGTGTTGAAGAACACTGAGTATAATTCTGCACCTGGGATGCCACCAATCTATAATCACACTCCATCCTTTTCGTCCTTCCATAAGTATGGCATGTCTCGAACAACAGTTTGATATTCAGAGTTGTGAAAGGATAATTTCATCCCACATCCATCTAGGGAATTTCAGAACCAATCAAAAAATATATCCAACTGCCATACGATTGAATGCATTGAACCAATTAAAGATTTCCGTTAGATTTAATTCAAGACCCATCGAAATGAAACACTGAGTCAACAATCCGACCACAATGCCACCAATAAACAACAAATCACATATTTTTTATCCTTCAATAAGTATTGTATGTCTCGATCAACAGTTTGCCATGCAAATAAAAACGAAGGACAAATCGCGCCATTTACATCGAGAACAATTCAGAACCAATCAAATCGGCAGGCAACAAGTTATGCTACAATCTTTGATAGCATTCCGAAACGAATCAAATACGCTTCGAACAACTGTTTCACTTCACATGACACATCAAACCAACTAAAACATCCCGTTAAATTCAATTCTACATCCATCGAAATGAATCACTCCGTCAACAATACTGACTCGTCTTTTCAATGCCACCAATCAACAATCACGGTCCATCTTTTTTGTCTTTCAGTAAGCATTGTATGTATTTATCAACAGTTTGCCATTCCATGTTTACAAAAGACAAATCACCCAACTTCCATGCAGAGAATTTCAGAACGAATCAAACCGGCAAATAACAAGTTATACCTCCCTCATTTATAGCTTCGAAAATCAATCCAATCTCCAAAACCCGTCCTCCCATCACATGAACACATTGAACCAATTAAAACATCTCGTTAAATTTAATTCCGAACCCATCGCAATGAATCACTGCGTTTTCTAATCTGCCCCAACAAAGCTGATACGAACTAGATTGCCACAAATCAACAATCCCCTACCACCTTTTCTTCCTTGAGTAAGTACTGTATGTCTCGATCAACAGTTGGCCATTCAGTGTCGGCAGAAGACAAGTCACCCCGTATTCATTGATACAATTTTAGAACTAATCAAATCGACAAACAAGGCGTCCCCCACTCAATGTTCGCTTCGAAAATCAATGAAATCAAACCTCCAATACAACCCCACTAATTAAAACTTTTCTTTAAATTTAATTCCACACCCTTTGGAATGAATCACTGCGCCAGCAATCCTGACTCGCCTCACAATGCCACCAATCAAGAATCACACCCCATCCTTTTCGTCCGTTTAGAATTTTATGTCTCAAATGATATCAGTCCCACAATTAAATTCATCCCACAAACGTCATAAGTTAATTAAACTCCCCACTCTTTGAGAGGTCGCTTAATTTCACGTGAGAAAATCCTCCCTACCCCCGCGACTTCCACCCCCTAACAGCCCATTCAGGTTGTCAAATACACGTTCACTCGATAAATGTAATGTCTCCACAAAAGGGACAAGGAATGGTGGACCGACGTTTTGACCACGTCCCGGAATTGCTCCTAAAGAACATTAAATTGCACAATCATCATCCACAAAACGATGTCCCTCGGTTTATCTTTATAGCCCGCGACAGAGGTTTCTGTTAATAGCCGAAGAGGTGGTCTGTGCTACGACGCCGGGTCATTATAGAGGTCTAATTCGGAAATGTTAATGGAGTTATTTCGTGTTTGAAAACGTGGGGATGGGGAGCTGTTTTGTGGATTCTTTCGGGGGCATTGGTGGCAACTGTAAGTCGTCTCTTTAGCTTTGGGACCTCCTCAAATGAAATTAGGGGTTGCATTGATTACTGTTCCGTTGGGATGTTTCGGTTTTGTTTAGATTGTGTTGTTGCAGTAACGAGGGGGAGTTTTATCTTTATTGTTAGGGATGTATTTAAAGGGGCATTCCTTGAACTCGGGCTGATTCCCGGGATCATCCCCTTCGGTAGGGATTCCGGACCCTCGTCAATAGTCCGTTGTTCCTCCAGTGCGACGTAAATTAAAGTACCTACCTCAAGTTTGTAAAAGTAGATTTTTTTTACCTTGGCAATAGGTATCTTTTTAACGTAGGCCGGTAACTAAGGCCCGGTGCACATATCCGATTTTTCAACGTGAGGCGCATCTGCGGCTAAGCAAATGCAGTCTGAGATACATTAGATCCAATAGAGTAGTGCACACATACCTTCGGCGCCGCTGCGTCGACGAACGTCCAACTTGCGTGCAATTTGAACCGCAGTTCCCCACGGCGCCGCAGCTTGTCGCTCACGCTTCTCCTGTCTCAAGCACCTTGTTTATATAAATAAATGAAAGATAAATAATAATTATTAAATGTATGTATCCAGTAAAGCTTATTTTGTTTCAAAATATATTTTTTGTACACTAAGTAATCGAAATAAACAAATTTTCTTCGATAGATATCCATCGCAAATGGCACGAAATGAGTATTTGTGTCATTTCACGGTTATGTGTGCATAGTTGGGCTTCGGTGCCGCATCGGCAACGGTGCGGCGCCGCACGTTGAAAAATCAGATGTGTGCACCTGGCCTAATAGGTAGGTAAATTTCTATTTGATGATAGCAGCATTTATTTTATTCATTACCTAAAAAATTTTTATATTTGTCGCTTAGAGGTAAGTGTTATAAGTTCATTAAAAATATCTTCAAAATACGCCATATTTTGTAATCCAATCCGGTTCATTTAATTGATAAGCCAATTCAGACGCATGTTCAGTTCAGAACATTCCACTAACGCTGTGGAACCCTCACAATACTTTTTAGAAACCCAAGTGTTCCGCGGAACGCAGGTTTAAGAACCATGTTCTAAGGGATGCAAACTTGACTTGAGGATGAAAGGTTCACACCAGTGAGCGAAAAGAGGGATATGTTCTGATAATTTTAATTTACTTAATCACTTTTTATATCTCATACTAAAGCTTACCATTTCAAATGGTATCGTCGATACAACTCGTCCATCTAGATCTTATGCATTTTACTCATTACCAGAAATCTCGCGTAAAGATACCGCACACATTTCGAGAATGACACGATAAAGATCTGATCCGTATTTTCTAACCTCATCTAGATTAAAGTTAACATTCCCGGGGGTTGTTTCTTCAAGCCAAGGTATCTTGAAATTAGAAACAAACCTAACCAGATCTTGATGGGCGAGGACGAGGTATCTCGTCACCATAAAAACATTGTCCGATCTTGATCTTGTCATCATGAAAAATTTGGCAATATGTTGATTCCCGCGGGGAGAAAGTGTGTCGACCAACCGGCATAGTGGTTAAGGTGTTAGCCTCTAGAACGGAAGGTTCCTGGTTTGAATCCGGGTCCGTGTCTGGATGTTTGTAAGCGTATGGTGTAGAGGCGGCTGGTGTATCTTAAATCTGTCGAGGCCGAAAGTCCTCCCGTTGGGTTGGCGTGGAAGTTTGGAGAGTGGGGTGCCAGCTCAGGTGTTGCTTCGTCATCTGACCGTGGTTCAAAATTACGAGGTGTTGTTCTCGGATGTTTCCCTTAAGGGACTGATCCCGGACCGTCGTCAATAGCCCGTTGTGTTTTCTAGTACGACGTTAACTAAAAATTACCAATTTGCGGGGAGAAAGTGCTTAAAAACTGTAACGTAAGTAGCAGAACAATTTTTCCACAATTTTACCAAAATTTTAGACGATTTTTTTTTTTAAATTGTAAGTTACTCTGTTCTGCAGTGCAAAACGTGCTCCTTGCCACACCTTTTTTTTCTTTTCTCTAGCTACGGAACAACCTTTCTACAAAACCCTAAATTGCCGCACACACTATAAATAACGCATGTTCTATGTTAATAAAAAAATAATTAACTTTAAAAGTTATCTACAAATTGCAAATTCTGAAAATATGTCTTGGTTTTAAATAAAGCACGTTAATTAATTTTGAAGTGTATTATTATAAATATGTAATACACATATGGCCGATAATTGTGTTTTACATCTGTTTTTGATTTTACTGTAATTTTCAAAATTCGGACAAAATGCTTGCGGAACAATTCCAATTGCTTGGAGTTGTGTTGCAGAACACTGAATAAAATTATACACTTGGGATCTTGATGACCAGACATCTCGTCGTTTGTAAATTTATCTTATCTTTATGGACGAGATATCTCGTCGACGTGACGTCTTAATTTATATTTACTCTTTTTTTAAATGTGTTTTAGAAACATTTTAATGATATTTTTATGTTTAGTGTTATTAAATAATAGCATTAGACTATAAATATTTAAAATAAAAATTATAAATTTTGTTAAAATGATAATTATGTATGAAATTTTAAAGAAATTTATGAAAAACTTCAAATTTGCTAAATAAAAATCTATTTAACCAATTTGAAATATGATGCTACCAAAATAAGCTACATGCATATTTCTAGGGAATGAACTTGAATCAAAAATATATTTTAGCAAACAAAAATGAACAAAAATTTTAACATCCCCAAGTTTATCACTGGAAACTGTCATTCCCCCCCCCCCTCTTAAACATCTAAAAAAATGTATCAATCTTCCTACAAATAAAATTTTTTAATTAGAAAATTCTCTCGCGGATAAATTTTCACTCCCTCTTTTCTCCTCCACGGATTTTTTAATTATTTCAACACAAAAAGTAATCTGCTTCAATGAAACGTTTTGTTTGAATCTTGTATCTAACTGTATTTGTTCACGTCTTTTTTTCTCGCATTTTTTGCATCATGTCTTTCCTTCTAGGTAAGGAGGTGTATACATGCAAGGGAACAAATAAATGAAAAAAACAAGCTGTGATGATTCATAACAGTTTAACAGATTGAATATTGCGCTTTGCAAATATATTATTTTGCCGTTCTCCTTTATATATTTCTAATTTATCTCTTCACACAAGAATACACCCCATTGAACGACCCTGTGCAATTTATGAATTTGTCACTTATTTCAAATACATTTTATTTATTATTATTTCTTATTCCTTTATCTTTTAGTTCTCTGACCGTGGTTCAAAATTACGTGGTGTTGTCCTCGGATCTTTCTTTCAGGGGATTGATTCTGGACATTCGTCAATAGCTCGTTGCGTCGCTCTAGTACGACGTTAATTATAAATCACCATCATTTACCCATTAACCCTCTGACTACTCAATTTGTGAGCCGTAAATACAAAGTACCTTCAAATGCCGCAATTTACTGGACGACTAGCGACAACTGTTGACCCAAAACTAAATTTAACGTCCAACACTGTATGTAATTTATTTCATTGGTTAAACGGTGAAAAAGCGGGATGCGCTCCTCAATAAAGATAGAAAAACACCTGCCCGCGAAAATCGCGGGATGAGCAAATTTTGCTACATTTGAGTTGCCCGTGGAAATCGCGGGATAATCAGCCAGTGGGTTAAGGAAACATAAAGGTTTTTCATAACAACATATACCTTATCAAATTAAAATCCTTATCAACTTTCTACCGTTCCTTTGAATGTCAAACAAAGAATCACACTAGATTTATGGATTTCAATTTCAATGTTTTTAACTTGAACTTTATATAATAATTGGAAACATTTAGATAATTATAAAATACCTAGGCTGTCTGTTTCAGCTATTTTTATTGGGTAGGTAGGTATGTTTAATAAATGTCGCACTGGAGCAACACAATACGCTATTAGCGGCGGTCCGGAATCATCCCTCGAAGGGAAATACTCGAGGACAACACCAGGTCATTTTAAACCACAGTCAGATGCCCAGATCACACCAGAGCTGGCACCAAACTCTCCAAACTTCCACACCACGCCAACGTGCGGGCACGACAGATTTAACGGGCACCCCCTTTGCACACGAGGGCCCTTGACAACATTCGAACTCGCACCTATCCGGTTGTTAGTCTAAGTCTTACAACAGTGCTACCGCGGCACATATTTTTATTTACTGAATTGCACCCTGCGTTTGGCGAATCTTGTTCGTAAACGGATCTTGTGCAACAAAACCCAAAACAAAACATTTATTAAAACGTAATTTTCTCTAGTCTGAGTAAAAGACGAACCCAAACACACACCTTCACTTTTTCGAGAGTGGGGTGACAGATTAGATGTTGCCTTTCATCTGACCGTGGTTCAAAACTACGTGGCGTTGTCTTTGTGTTCTTCCCTTGGGATTTTTCCCGGACCGTCGTCAATAGCCCGTTAGGTTGCTTCAGTACGACGCTATTTAAAATACCAAATACCACGAACTCAACATGAAATTTTAAATATACCACATCAAATAACGCTAACGGTTCTCACAGACGACCACGCACAACACGACATAGCACATTTGCTGTGGACATTAATTAAAATACCTACTGTATAAACGCTGTATTTGGTTGGACCGATCTATCGTGGCTACAAAGTCTTCACATTGGTTGGATTTAGAAGATTTATATCGCAGGCCATACTTGACTAAGCTGCGTCCGACTTATAATTGATACTATACAGGGTGTTTCAGTGAACCGTTTCAGAACTTCTAAGAGGGGTAGGGTACATCCTGACGAACCAAAATCATATACCAATGGGCAGTCAGAAATGCTTTCCTGACGCGGTAGATGGCGTTGTGCGAAAATCCCGAGCTTTCGTGTAGGGAATCTTCATTTCGCACAAGAACGCCAAGTTAGTAGGATGGATGATTACACGATCGCAGAGTTAGCCGATATGCATTTGGCGTACGGGGCTGCAAATTGTAGTGGGCCAGCCGCACAGCGTTTGTACGCGGAACGATATCCGACGAGGCGTATCCCCAGTCATAATTTCTTTGCAAGACTGCACCAGAGGTTAGCTGAGACAGGTTCATTAGAAAGAGCTGACAGGGACAGAGTAAGAACAGCACGGACTGCAGACGTCGAACAGAATGTGCTGCAGCATGTACAAGGGAATAAAAGAACGAGTACACGAAGTGTAGCAAACGCAGTCGGGGTTTCCCATTGCAGCGTCTGGAGGATTCTCCGAGAAGAAGACATGCATCCGTTTCACGTGCAGCGTGTCCAGACACAGCAACCGGAGGATTATACACCTCGTATTGCTTTCGCAAAGTGGTACCTTGTAAAATGTGTTACAAATCCCCTTTTTCCTGCTGAAGTGTTGTTTTCCGATGAGGCATCCTTCACAAGGGAAGGAATTTTCAACACGTATAACGACCATATCTGGGCGGTCGAGAACCCGCATGCAATACGACGTCGTGCAGCACAGATTCGATTTTCGGTCAATGTATGGGCCGGTATTATGGGAGATCACCTCATCGGACCTTACCTGTTACCGTCTCGTATAACCGGACCTAACTACTTGCTCTTTCTGCAGTAAGTATTGCCACAACTTTTGAGAAATGAACAGATTTCTGCATCGACGGAACAGACAATGTGGTTCCAACACGATGGAGCCCCTGCCCATTATAGCGGAGATGTTCGTAACTACCTGGATGTCACATTTGGTCAGCAGTGGATCGGACGTGGTGGTCCCGTGCGTTGGCCTGCTCGGTCACCCGACCTATCATGTCTTGATTTTTATTTCTGGGGTCATCTGAAATCGCTAGTTTATGACACCCCTGTTGACAATGTTGAGGAGCTGGTTGCAAGAATTGCAGTAGCTGCCGGAGAAATTCGAGATATGCCTGGAGTATTCCAGAATGTTCGGATGTCCATGCGTCGGAGATATGAGGCGTGCATTGTAGCCCGTGGAAGAAACTTCGAACACTTACTTTAATCCATGTACCTTTTGCTTCTTTTCATGTATTATTAAAACGATTTCTCACTTACGGTCTCTTTTCTTTACGGTGCTTCTGTGTACAACACCGCTTCAGGAAAGCATTTCCGACCCCACATTGCTATATGATTTCGAGTTGTCAGGATGTACCCTACCCCTCTTAGAAGTTCTGAAACGGTTCACTGAAACACCCTGTATACAGTACGACCGACAATACCGTTAGTTAAAATACACTACCCTACAATAATGTACCGGGCAGCAAGACATGATGGTATAAGGGAAATAATACATGCTTTAACAGGGAGATGGTACAGCTATGGGTATTTGTGTCCATTCCTGCTGCAATAATGTCGCCAGCTCAGCTGTAGAATTCGGACTTGGATCCCTGGTCCGTAAGCGTCGCTCTAACTCATCCCATAAATGTTCAATGGGGTTCAGATCGGGACTCTGAGCAGGCCAAGGAATACGCTTTTTATCCATATATTCACACTACTGCTTTAAGAAGCTTGCAACGTGACATAGAGCGTTGTCATCCTGGTACTAATATTCTTCCATTCCGTAAAATTGCCAGAGCTTATGAAGAACCTGATTGTGCAAAATGTCCATGTAGGCGTCGGAGTTCAATTATCCAGGAACCACATGCAAAGGTCCCAGGCCATACCACGAAAACACCCCAAAACAAGTAGTCGGATGTAATGCATATCCGCTGGCGTCCGGTCCATTATTGTAGAGTAGTGTACTTATCTACCAAAGGTAGGTATTTTAGTTAACGTTGTACTGGAGAAACACAACTGGCTATTGACGACACAAATTTCCATACACGTTACTCAACTGTTTAGAGAGGAAGGCACAAAAGATCCTTGACGCTTCTAACCGACACCACATAACATTCCAACTCGCAAGCATTCGACTTCTAGAACATTCGGAGATCAGATTTAAACACGCAACATTTCTTCGACGAAACCCAAAGCTGTCCCTATGGACCACGCTACAAATGTCTAAGTGTCCTTCGCCGCAAACGGCACCATATTTCCCTTCAGAAATTGTGGTTTGCGTCCTATACCCTTCCACTTCCACGGAGTAGTGCACTCGTGAATAGTTTATGCTCTCCTTTACATACATAGTTTAAAATTCCAACATGCGATTCCCTGGGTAGGGGAAATTTGTGGGCTCATAAATGTCTACCAGGGCCAGAGAAAGAGTTATCCCAAACCGTGTTCAAGTTACGGAAGCTCAGCATTTGTTCTTCCTCTTCTGTTCTTGATGTCATTATGGTGCTCTAGGGGACGTCAAGGGGTGATTCTTTTTTACCCTGCTTTTGTTCATATTTTATGGTCTAATAAAGTTCTCCGCTCGCATGTCATTTCAATCTGCTGTCGCTTCCCATTTACAGGGATCCTCATAGTCTTGTTGCGTTTATCAGAGACAAGTGCCGGCTAGCTATAGGCTGCTGCAAGCTTCATTTGAAAGTCAATGTCAGCCTGATATGCGTTACTTTTTTGGAATGGTGTTTAGGTAAGGGAAGGTATAGAATTAAAGTGGTGATACGTTTTTGGAATGTCTTGTAATAGTGAAATAAGAGTTCCCGAGCCCAATAAGAAATTTTATTATTTTAACGCGACATTGCAACAGACAGGCATACTGAACGATGCGAGCAGAGTAAAGACTCAGATGCAAATGACTCACTGAGTATCCTGAAAAGGATTGCATCAGACAAATGAACTGAAAAGAATACATATAAAGAAAACAATAATGTAAATACAACAAAGAGTACTATAAACCCTCAAAGGAAATGTGCAACAGCTTTGATGTTGTAAGCGTCTTAGGCCACGTTCACATGAGGCGTTTCAACGCGCGTATGGCGAGGCTAGCAAGGTCCCGACATAAAATTATGTTTATTTATTCCTCAAATTCTAGTTACTATCTTTGCAACCTTGAAGATTGGGACCCTGATAGCCTAGCCAACGCGCGTTTTACGCGCCTCATGTGAACAGGGTCTTAGGTCCTGTTCACATGAGGAGTGTTCTAATGCGCGTTTTCGAGGTCAGCTTTCCGTAAGCATTAAATTATATTTTTTTAGTTCCCCTAATTGAAGTTTCTATCTTTGCGATCATTGACGATGGAGTGAAAATTTCAACGGATTTCAAATCAGCGTAAAATTTTACGCCAGATCGATACCAAAAACAGATTTATTATTTTATTATTTACCGTTTGGTTAATTCAATATTTACTATATAAATATTTATTTATTTAAAGAAAATCTCATTTAAGTTATTGATTTGGTGTAAAATGTACCGCAGATTTCAAATCCGTTAAAATTTTCACTCCATCTTCAACGATCGCAAAGATAAAAACTTGAATAAGAAGAATAAAAAAAAAATATTTATTTCTTACGGAAAGCTGAACTTGAAAACACGCGTTAGAAAACGCCTCATGTGAACAGGGATTTCGAGTATATACCTCTTTTGACAAGATTCGATCAATTTTGCTGATGAAGATAAGTATCTTTATCAAGACATTGTAAAGTTATTTTTATAATGACGATATAAAGATCGGGTTAGTTTTCTTTCAATGGAGGAGATATTTTATCCATTGAAATCTTATCAGTTTTCTTTTATTGACGACGTATCTCGTGGATCCAGATCTTGTCAGTTTTGCTAATGGCGTGATTCCTCGTAGAGACACTCTCCAGGATGATTAATGCGTAATTAAAGTAACGTAAATTGAATCTAAAATGAAAAATAAGTTGGGTAAGACGGGGTAACTTGTAAACAAAATATGTGTGTTCACTTTCACTCCTTTTTTTCAAACTCTTAATAAAGGAATTAAATATTATTCACCGTACTAAAGTACCTTGTCACTATTCTACTTTGATATTTAATTAGTACGAAGATACCAGAAAATAAATTTAACATCGTTCTCGGCGGTTTACAATTACTCCATGTGTTTACAACTACTCCTGAAATTTGGGGTAATTGTAAACAACGATTCTCCTCGTGATATTGAGAATTGAACAGGTGACAGCATGAGCAGTAGTCATGGCATTAGAAGAAACTCCAATGGTAATTTTACCCTTCTAATACCATGTTTACAATAACCCCTTTTTGATCTTTACATTTACCGTATACTCACACTTCTTACCCCAGCAAAATATAGTGACACTTGAAAGTTAGATGAACCTTCAGTGATACATACGAAGAAATAATTCAAACATTTACTAAACAAAGTATGTATTTAGAGCAAAAAACAAAAAATTACAAATTTAAAAATTAAAACTAAAAAAAAAAAAAAAACTAAAAATTGAAAACTACAAACCTAGGTTCAAAAAAACCATTACCTTTCTTACACACTAAAAGTGCCCCCAATTGGAAAAATTTTGTACGGCCTTCTTTGGTATAAGTTGGGGTAGATAAAATTGGTTTGACATGATCTTTGGTAACACAGAATTAGTCTTTTTCAACCACAGCGAATTTAGTCTATGCATTATCGATGCTTTTGAATCCGGTAATCTCAAACTCCTCTTATGAAACGACATCCACCCTTCATATATACGAAATATGGGTTTTCTTTCTCTTTCCCCCTCAACACCTACAAGCAGAAACGTAATCGTTTCAATGTGTTCCATGTGAATGGCTCCAAAATATTTAACTTCCTCTATAAGCTGGTCTTCTATATTTTGCTTGGATCTTTGGAGAACTACAAACTCTTCACCGAATGTTCGTCAATTCCTTCAATAGTTCCTCATCCTCGCTATCCTCGAGTTCTCCTTTCCTTTCCATTTGCTTCTTTCTTGGTTTCTTGCTTACTTCTGGCTCTTTCACTTTCTTCTCACTCGGCTTCCTTTTGTTCTTTTTCTCTTCTGCCTCCCTCAAGCATGAAATTACTTTGTCAGTTGTAAGAACTTATCAATATATGTGACATTTTACTAAATCAGTCTTCCTGCTCCCCCAAAACACGAAATATCCAATAAAACGCCATTCAAACGTATTTATTACGATTAATACAAAATTGCACGGAAAAAGACATTGGTATCCCATCCAAAGTGAACGAAAACAGATTCCTATCAGCTGTGGTTCAAAGAAATAAAGGATCACCATATTATATCCTCAGGGTTGCCAGTTTCATTTTTCCCAACTTTTTAAATTCTCGGAATCCCTCGTGGGCACTTGTATTGCTTGTT
Source organism: Metellina segmentata (assembly GCA_947359465.1). Taxonomy (NCBI): domain Eukaryota; kingdom Metazoa; phylum Arthropoda; class Arachnida; order Araneae; family Tetragnathidae; genus Metellina; species Metellina segmentata. Next base: position 78,048,496 of record OX375882.1, read on the forward strand.
TACAATTACCCCGCCTAACCTTACTACTTATTTGTTTAACTTTTCCCCGAGCAGGGAGTACATGAAGTTAGTGCCCAATAGCACTTGTATTGGTTATGTTTCTTTCCACGAATCAGCAATTTGACATTTGTCGGGGAGAATATTTTTGCATTATTTTTTGTGATTGATATTCGAATATAGCTGGGCTCCGCTCATCGGTGACTAATGCTTGAATATCTATAAATGGGTATGGTGGAAATCTACTGCGAAGAGTGATGTTTACAAAATCAAATTCCTCTTCGGAAGGATTGCGTTTTGAGAAAGTGTGAGAAGTTTTTCTGTCTTTAATGGTTTCACATTGAATGTTTTCGCCAAGTCTCATCTGATAAATGATTTTTGTGAGCCCGAATCGAATAACAATCTTGCCATTAACTTTTTAAATCCTATTTCTCCTTGTACACTAGAAGTTTGTGGTAAAGTGGTATAACTTTTCATTGAATTTTCACCCTTCGAACGGTATACAATAAGGTTTGATTATCCGGAACTTGTGTAACCTGGGCTTTTTCTAGAGTTTGCACATGAGATAAGTTTTTATTTTAGGGGCAAAATAATGAATTATGCTGTAATCTCTGTCACCCTTCACAGGGCTAGATTTTTTACTTTACACTGGGAAATTAAATGTTTACTAGCTAGACAACGATAACAATGTCTTTCCTTTATTGGCTTGTAGTTTTTCTGTTCATTCCGGAAAGATCTACAATTTGATCCGATATGCGAGTTAAAAGTTACAGAAAACACAAACATTTATCAGTTTCTACTAATGCGGCTAAGGTTGAGACATGAGTTTTAAATCTAGGTGGTTGATTGATGATAACTTTTTGAGTTGGAAGTTTCGTGATTTTTCAGTGGCAGCCCAGATACTACGTTAGCCACTTCTCGAGATTCAATTTCAAATTTAATAAAATTTATCAGTTCGTTACGTCACCGGTCTTTTCAGGTTCCCTCTTGCAATGAAATTCTACCGCTAGATTATAAGGATAACAAGATACAAGATTATAAGGATAACAAGATTATTAAGATAACAAAATTGGTATCAATAAATCACCGTACGTACCGGACGCAATTCCCATAAAAAAAAATTTCGTATACAAACTTCGCTTTAGTCATGCAAACTTCTAAGTCCCTTAGGATTTAAAGAAACCTTAACTGGCTCGATTTCTAACAGTTTATTCATGAAACAACTGATTAAATGTTCTTGTTTACCAAATCGATCTTTTAACAAATTTAAACAAGATTTGAAATTTTCCTCCGTTAGAGAAAATCCGGCAAGAATTTTAAATGCATAAATCTGTCAACATTACTTAATGACTCATTTGAGTCAATTGTACTTGTGAAGCTGTTGGAATTATCAATAAATGTGCTTGAATCACCATTAAATGTGGGAATGTTTAGTTTATGCAAATTTAATAGCAGTTGATGAATTTCTAATATTCAAATTAGAAACGTCAGAACTTTGAGAATTTACAGAATGTACAATTTTAAACTTCTGTAGTTTATTTTTTATTTTAAATTTACAGGGTTCCCCCACTCTTTTTCCCTTTTTTTTCGAACACAGTAAGATAAGTTATTAAGTCCTCAATTTAAAAGTTTTAAGTTCATTTTGCTTTTTTTTTTTCTAAATTTAGCAAATATTCCGAAAGTTTATCTTGTTCATTTTCACTTTCGGTATCAAGACTTTTTAAGAAATTATCCACTTTAGTTATTAATTTAGTACAGGAACTTCGAGTAAGCTTTCGTTCTGATTTTAATTTATCAAGATTCTCCCTCTTTAATACTAGCCGAATTTAAATGAAGGTTTACGGTACTTCTCAAGTTCAAACTCACTGTTTAAATTATACCCCGAATCCGGATTCAGGGCCGTCAAAGTAATCCAAGTAATTGACGGTTTATTCGAAGTAGTTCATGAATCCGACCTGTATCACAAAAAGTCCCAACAGAATATATTCCCGGGTTTAGGCACCATTGAAAAGAATCATCGAGTCCAAGAATGTCTTTTTGTGACTTATTTTGACACATGAAACAAACAGTACAAATGGTACAACTACACAACAAATAGTATTATTAGACTGAAATACGTAAGTTCGAGTTTCTACAACAAGGAAGGAGCACATCAAGAAAGCTCACTCCCCGAAGCCGAATCATAAGGTAATGGTAATGGTAATGGTAATTTTAGTTAACGTCGTACTAGAGCAACACAACGGGCTATTGACGACGGTCCGGGATCAGTCCCTTGAGGGAAAGATCCGAGGACAACACTTCGTAATTTTGAACCACGGTCAGATGACGAAGCAACACCTGAGCTGCCGAATCATAAGGATGTCTGAAAAAATTTATTTTTATCGCATTCATTTTTGAACGATCTTCCGTGGTCTCTCAGGAGAGTGACAGCGAAAAGCTCCACCCTCACCAACACCCACGTGGTAGCCACGGAAACACAGCAGGTCTTAGCATGTTTTATAAGACTAGGGTAAATGGCCCGTCATATGACGAGTACATACAAAATTTATTTATTTTGGTCAAACTTTTATATAATTTTTAAAACCTCACTGTACGCGATCACTGGCTGTGTGTATAAACCTTTCCTCACCAATATCGGTCAAGTTGCTTTGTTTTCGCATGTTGTTTTTTTGAGCAACACGGGTAAAACAATATTATTGGACATTTTGTTTTCAACACTGCTAAACCAATGACGGCAATCACTTAAAACTCAGTGTTACATGCATGCATAGAAGTAGGAAAGATACTACTTCCATGCATGCATGGCGATTTTGAATATAAGCTATATGTATAATTCTCTTACGTGGCACACGCAAAAAAGACGTTATTTGTAATCGCGTTTTGGCAACATTGTATGATTGTTTGTTTATCCCGAAGCCTCGCGCTTCCATTGAATTTATAGCGTTATAGGATGAAATTTTATTGAAAAAAAAATAATTTTAGTCGAGCTGTTGCAGTTAATAATAGAAATCAAAGAAAGCGTAGGATCTTTTCAGGGCCATTTTAAATAAAAGGTTATTTTCAGTGCCAACAATTATAGTTCCACAAGACGCTTGCACTACAACTTTCGACAACAAACTCAATAAAAAGGCGTGGGTGGCTCGAGTGCAGGGGTAAATGTACACACAACCAACATACTGGGTTTTCAATTTCCAAATCAACGCTCACATTTCGAGTCAAAATTTGCACAAAGTTTTCATTTGAATTATGATTCCATAGGTATTGTATATATATATTCTGAAAAACAGCAAACAAATTTAGGTTTGAAAAATATTTTTTTGGAATATCATATTTTGTAAACATTTTCTTATGCTAGGACACATGTCTTCATTGATGCGAGTGAAGCGAGCATATGTTCGCTCAGCGAACCAATGAGGATTTCGAAGCAATCCTCCGGGGGTTGGCGAGCGTTAGCGAGCAAGGGCGGGCCCCCTAGTATTTGATAGTTCGTTTCGCCCGTCACATAACGCAACCAATCAAAACTATTAGAAACTCCACCTAGTAGTAACGTCCCACGATCAATCAAAACTTGAATAACCACGGAAACACAGGAAAATTTAGCGTTTTATGTAAGATTATTCAGATGTCGATTGTGTTAGGTAATGGTAATGGTAATTTTAGCTAGCGTCGTACTAGAACAACACAAAGGGCTATTGACGACGGTCCGGGATTAGTCTCTTAAAGGGAACCGAGGACAACACCTCGTAATTTTGAACCACGGTCAGATGACGAAGCAACACCTGACCTGGCACTCCACTCTCCAAACTTCCAAACCATCCAAACGTGAGGACTTTCGGCCAAGACAGATTTAAGGTGCACCAGCCGCCTCTACAATACGCTTACAAACATCCATGCCCGGACCTGGATTCGAACCAAATTTTGTTAGGGAAATCTATCTTTTCTGAATTCTACTAAGCCAACTTATTTGATTCGCACTTTACGCAAATCGTATCACGGTTATGCAAATCTTGCCACGTGATATTTTATACTGTTATATAAAAGCGGTTGCAATCCGTTGTATCAGTATTCCCGCTTTAATTCCCGCTTTTGCTTGTTTGATCACGTACCCACTTACTTGATCTCTTCGATCAAGTTATTAGATTTACTTTTCAATGTAACTATGCGTCGATTGTAATCTTTTAATTTGAACTTGAATTCATTTGGTATTTTTGAATAAATTCTAGTTTGGATTTTTAAAGACTTCGTCATGTTTATACTTTTATTAACTTATGTTTATATCTGCCTAATAGGTGATAGTTTATATTAACTCACTGCGTGGACACTCTAATTGATCTTAAAATTCAATTAGATTTATTTGATTTATCTGGTGTACAATACATTTAGATATAGTTCAACATAATAATTTTCCTTCTGTAGATAATTTATTTTTTGATACTTTCCTCATTAGTTCGCAGTTCAAGAACGTATGAAAATGTTTTTTTAATCTTTAAATAATACACTGCTGTTTGTAAAATATGCAACATATGAAGGAATTATCCGAATGAAATGAAATTTGCAGCAATGTCGGTTATAGGATGTTATGCAAAGTAGTAAAGTTTCAGAGACACCACGCATGGGTGGTGTGAGCAACGTCCTCGGAACTGATGCAAAAAGTGTATAAATAGAGGGCTGTAGCGGGACGTTGAAAATAGTGCTTGGTTATTTTCTAGTGGCGAAAAAATTAGTGAGACCTAAGTATGCCTCCACGACGAAATAGGGTGAAATTTCAACAACTTACGGAGTTTGAACGGGGGAGAATCATCGGCCTTCGTGAGGAGGATTTTCCTATCGCGCAATAGCAGCTCATGTGCAGCAGAACAGCTCCACAGTCATGCGAGTTTGGAAGCAGTTGATCGACGAGCACCGGGTAACTCGAAAAACTGGGAGTGGACGATGGAAGGTGCCGTCAGCGCGCGAAGATAGACACCTGATCCACATGGCGGTGAATGACCGTACAGCTTCCTCCAGGCAGTTGGAAGCACTTTGGTCTATTGCTACAGGTGTACTAATGTCGGCTTCGTCAATTCACCGACGTCTGCTGCACCGTGAACTGCGTGCAAGGATTCCTTTATACATGATCCCCCTCACGCCAAACCATCGACGGCTGCGTCTGTAATGAGCTCACGAGCACGGAGCCTGGCGGGCTGATTGGCAACAAGTTGTCTTTTCTGACGAATCCCGCTTTAATTTGCGGAACCATGATGGCCACATTCGTGTTAGATGATATGCCGGTGAACGCTGCCTTCCAGAGTGTGTTATCCAATGTCATAGTGACCGAACACCCGGAGTTATGGTCTGGGGTGCGATTTCATATCATGGACGATCTCAGCTTCTACGAATTGAGGGTTATCTGAATAGCAACAGGTACGTCCGTGAAGTGCTAGAGCCCGAAGTCGTTCCCTTCCTTCAAGGCATCCCTGGAGCTATCTTTCAACAGAATAATGCACACCCACATGTTGCAAGGAATGTTCGAGACTTCTTTTCAGCCCATCACATAAACTTCTTCCTTGGCCTGCGTATTCGCCGAATATATCGCTTATTGAGCACATGTGGGATTTCGTTTGAAGGCGTCTCGCTCGTGATCCGCGTCCTACAGCTTCAAAAGACGAACTTTGGGTGCGCATACAAACAATGTGCAATTCTCTTCCACAAGCTGACATTCAACATGTGTTTCACTCCATGCCACGTCGTATAGCAGCACTTATTGCAACGCGTGGTGGCTACACCAAATACTAAGTTGGGACACTTAATATTTTTTTTTTTTTTTGCTTTGAAAATTTATTCATTTATTTGTACTAATACAAGCCGTTGGTGTATTACATTTCATTTAATTCTGATAACTCCTTCATGGTGTTGCATTTTTTACAAATAGCAGTATACAATAAAATATGAAACAATTACAAGCGTATTTAGTACTACGTTATCTGTTTAAATTATTTTCAATACCAACAATATTATACAGTACGGATGCATCAAGAGAGTAATGTCATAGAAATAAACCTCCGAGGTTCCCTGGATACCTGTCAGTGGCCAATAGCCCGTTGAAATTATCTAGTGTGACGTTAATTGAATACCTTCCTGAAGTTCAGTGCATGACTTCGGTCGTCTATACGGGAACAGCCGACCAACCGGTATAGTAGTTAAGGTGTTAGCCTCTAGATCGGAAGGTTCCTGGTTCGAATCCGGGTCCGGGCATGGATGTTTGTAAACGTATGGTGTAGAGGCGGCTGGTGCACCTTAAATCTGTCGTGGCCGAAAGTCCTCACGTTGGGTTGGCGTGGAAGTTTGGAGAGTGGGGTGCCAGCTCAGGTGTTGCTTCGTCATCTGACCGTGGTTCAAAATTACGAGGTGTTGTCCTCGGATCTTTCCCTTAAGGGACTGATCCCGGACCGTCGTCAATAGCCCGTTGTGTTGCTCTAGTACGACGTTAACAAAAAATTACCAATTACCAATTCTATACGGGAACATGTGCACGTTAAATATGTCGTGCAACCAAGTGTCCTACAGTTTGCGAGGAGTCCACTAACAATATAAAATGTAATAATAATGTTCCAAAGGAATAATTATAGAAATAACAATGATGGGTTCACAAGTATATATTCCATCAGTAACCCGAAGGTTTTCTCTTGCATACCTCATAACTGGTCATAACCTTCCTGATAAATAAAATATATCCTGGGATTATTTTAATCAAGAGGTGATAATTTCATTAGCGTCACATTGTAGCACCTAAACGGCCTATTGGCGACGGTCCGGGATCAATCCTGAAGGAAGATTTCAGTACAGCAATATGAAATTTTGAGCTCCGGTCAGATGACGAGGTCACACCAGAGCTGGTATACCTAACTCTCCAAACTTCAACACCTCACTAACGTGAGGGCATATGGGGCCACAGCAAATTTAACATACATCAGCCTAAGTGTACATGCCGGTATTTGGTTGGATTCGAGCTCGCAACTTTCCTGTTACAAATCTGCTGGTCTTCCAGATATGTTGGTTGAAAGAAGGCAACCACAGCCGGCTTTCAACCAACTGGTATGGTTACTTTGTTACTGTGTTTGTTGTGTACGCTGAAAAATTCTCTCACATACAATATACACTAGCCCACAGAGAAGTAGTATGCAGATGGTTCACTGCCATAGGAAGCAATGGACTTATAAATAACATGGGAAATCGCATAGACACTGGCGCCCCCGGCGGGGGAGCCGGACCCTACTATAGCGTCGGATCTAGACCTTGTTTCCATAACAACCAAGCTACGCTTCCACAACAGCTATCTCAAGCTATTTTATTTTTTCGAAACCCAATTTGCATTTTTGATCAAAAGCTAAATATTCTTTAAATAATTTTTAGCATAAATGCTTTACAATAGCATTTTTTTAATGTCCCCCCCCCCCCTTATGAACTTTAAAAAAAAAAAAACTTTTTTTATGAAATCTTGCCAATGTATGAACTTTTTTCTTTCATTTTTGTTTATTCTTTTATGTGAATGCTTCGTTAAAAATATATTCCAAACATGTTTGATTTGAAAAATTGTTCATCTCTATTGATAGTCTGAAATATTATTTGAACGAAAATGTACATAATAAATTTTTTTTATTAACTTAATCAGGTAAATTATTCATTTTTGAACAAATTATACAATTTGAAAAAGGAATAGAAAAGAAGTACTGTTTATGAAGAAGTCTCGTCGAAGCTCATTTAGTAGTAAGTCAATCACACACACGACCAAGTGATAGTTTTACCATGATTTTATTGTTCAATCATGAATTCAATCACCAACATTCAATTCTTCCCTGTGAAGAAAATAACACAGAAGGGTATTGAACCCCAAGGCAAAATCTCTCACGCTGCTGTCTCCCCACACACTCAGAATACGAATACAAAAAGTAAGAAGTTGGAGCCTAAAAAACTAAGATATTACCTGACCTTGTTCTGAATGTAAAAAAAAAAACACAGTTCAGCTACTGTTACTCGCTTATACATATTTCTGTGTGATCCATCTAGAACAATTTTAACATAGGAAACGAACAATAAAATACACAACATGATATAAAGGAATGAAATACTTTAGTATAATAAGCAAGGTAACAAGAATCTTCATTTGCCTTCCAAAGAGTAAAATTCATTGTTTAGCATTCATAAACAAGCTAATTCAATGTAATTCACCATTTAGAGTAGCAAATGAATGGATAATATTACTTATTTTATTCATTATTGGAGCTAAATCACACAATTTTTCACCATTTAGTGTAGCAAATAAACTATAAAATACACAACAGGATGCGACAATTTTGGTACCTTTAAAATCTTCACAGGGAAAGTCTAGTTTCAGGATATGTTGATTTAAATCAAGTTATTTTGTATAAAAAATATAATTATTAAAATCAAACTTTTAAATTTAATTTTCTTTTCTGTATTAAGTTCACAGTGAGTATCACACAAAAACATTCCAATTTTGCAAAAATATCTTTATAAATGTTGACATAAAACCGGTTATAATTCAGAAAAAGGTACGTTTTAATTACACAAAAACAGAATGTAAATAAAAAAATCAACAAATACACAAAATGCATAATGAACAGAGCACAATTGTACAGAATTCTAAATACTACATGTTTCTTAAATTTAAGAACGATTGATTTTGATTAAATAAAAAATGCACAAACTAACACAAAAAGATTTTTTTTTAATTACATAGTTATCTTGGGCGAATAGTCTTAAAATTAAATAGAACGATTTCATTTTTTCTTCCTTCAATTGGGTTTTAAAATATGTGTTATTAATTTTACTTGATTGTAAAACGATTTAAAAAATGGCACATAATCACATTAGTAGTTTCCAAGTTATGATATTGTATGAAAAACAAAAGCAATTTACCTTTTAATGGTTTTTACAGGCGGTAAACTTGAACAACGGCTTTTCTATTGATGATGGTATAATATTTTAACTAACATCGCACTCACTCTGCGCATTGGAGCAACACAACTAGATATATGTGACGGTTGGGGATCAACTTTTTCTGTTGATGGGTAGTACAGTTTTTAAATAATTATTAAAATGATGCAAAGAATATTCAGTTTTATACGCTTCAAGATCTGCTGATTGGAAAATAAAAAATGGCTTCCGCTCTGGCTCTGATTGAAAAGTTTAAAATCTGCCCACAATTAGGGACTGGCTTCCCCACTGGAGCGCTGTACGCCATGTGTTCAGTGAACCCTCTGTATACTACTCTGTGCACTAGCCTGCAATAATGGACCGGACGCCAGCGGATTTGATAAAGTACAACTACTTGTTTGGAGGTGTTTTTCATGGTCTGGCCTGGGACCTGTGCATGTTGCTCCTGGTTAATTGAACGCCTACGCCTACATGAACATTTTGGACAATCAGGTTCTTCCAACGGTCTGGCAATTTTATGAAATGGACGAATGTTACTTCCAGGACGACAACACTTCATGTCTTGTTTGCAGCCTATGTCGAGCGGAGGTATCAAGATATGGATGCAAACCGTCTTTCCTGACCTGCTCAGAGTCCCGACCTAAAACCCATTAAACATTGGTGGGACGAGTTAGAGTGACGCTCACGGACCAGGGAACCACCCCCGAAATCTACAGCTGAGCTGGCGACATTCTTGTAGCAGGAATGGACACAAATACCCATGCCTGTACATCAAAACCTTATTGAAAGTATGAACATTAGGGTTGCTAGTACAATTGCAGCAAGTGTGGGACAACCCCCCTATTAAAGCATGTATTCTTTCCCTTAAACCATCATATCTTGCCTCCCGGTATATTGTTGTAGGGTAGTGATGCCTGTCAGTTTCTGACTATTCAAGTTTATTTCAAGTTGTGTGTGTGGGTGATATTTATCTGGAAGAATATAGACCATAATACACTACACTCACCATGCAAATATGATTGAACACTTCAAATATACTCCTAATGCGAAAATATATAAAAACGCTTACACGAAACTAAAGTACTTTTTGAGTTCTCATTCCTTGATGTATTTATCAGCTTCCGAATTGGGCAATTAGAATTCTAAGTAGATATACATTCAAATTGTTAAAAATGCGAATAATAAAAAAATAGTTTTCAAAATTTAACTATTGGGAAAAACAGCACAGGCATTTATAATTAAAATTCAGTTCTCGACCAAAGTACAATTTTGATCACAATAAAATGCTCTTTTCATAATTAAAGTTATTTTTTTATTTGTAATTATCATCTCAAATGAGAGCATTTACAAAACATTTTCAAAAGTAATTTAAACTAAAGTTAGTTGAAACGAAATTAGTTAAATGTTTTAAGTACAATAATTAAGATCTTCGCGAAAGCATAGAAAGATGTGAAAGTTTTGGTGTGCAGGTTTAATTAGAAGTAAATGAGGGAATTCTGTCCAAAGAGTGATGAATGAAAATATATATTTATGATAATTTCCTTTCATACAAGCTAATTTAAAATTTGAATGAATTATTATACTTGGCAGTTTTACTAATTGATACCCCCGACTTTCAGTTTTACCACGAATACATGAGAGAATACATAGTAAATAAACAGTAGATATAAGTTTTGAGGAAAGAATTGAATGAATGATGAATGAAATATATTTCTGATATTTCATACCATGCTAATTTAAAGTTTGCCTGCATTATTACACTTGATAGTTTTACTTATTGATAGCCGACCAACCGGTATAGTGGTTGAGGTGTTAGTCTCTAGATCGGAAGGTTCTTTATTCGACTTCGGGTCAGTGCATGGATGTTTGCAAGCGTATGGTGTAGAGGTGGCTGGTGCATCTTAAATCTGTCGTGGCCGAAAGTCCTCACGTTGGGTTGGTGTGATGTTATATAGAGTGGGGTGCTAGCTCAGATGTTGCCTCGTCATCTTACCGTGATTCAAAATGACGTGGTGTTGTCCTCGGATCTTTCCTTTAGGGGATTGATACCGGATCGTCGTCAATAGCCCGTTGTGTTGCTCTACTATGACGTAAATTAAAAATTACCAATTACTAATTGATAACCACGATTTTCAGTTTCACCACTCGTATATGAAAGAATGTATGGTAAATTAACATTAGGTATCATTTTGTAGGAAATATTTACTTTTTTACCTAACCTTTTTATACTTTAAATTTACTAATCTACTCGTTATCAACTACATGGAGCGACAATTGATTTCGTGAATCTCCATCTTAAAAAGGGCCCAGTTAGAAGTTATGCTAGAAGAGTAACGGTTCTACAAATGGAGAGTTGTGTTTGAACCCAACCAAATTATTTCGTGTTCAAAATAGGCTGAAGCACGTTAAATCTGTCGTGGCTTCAAATGTCCTCATGTTGGCGTGGTGTGAAAGTTTGAAGAGTGTGGTGCCAGCACAGGTGTTGCCTCATCATATGGCCGTGGTTCAAAATTACGCGGTGTACTTCCCGGATGTTGCCTTTTAGGATTGACCCCAAACCGTCACCAATAACCCGTAGTGTTGCTTCAGTAGGACGTTGATAAAATACCTACCAACCTTCTAGTTCTAAAATTATTAAACAAAACCGTTGTAACCCGTTTTTAACGCAAGACTTTCCATGCTTGCCAAACATTACTGTTCCGATTTTAAAGACGCATTCACGTGTCAAAAAACAAGAACAGCTTCTATCTAAACCAAAGCTTTGAAAGATGGAACAAAAGCAAAACGTTCTTTCTTTCTGACGCACACAAACCCCTTCAAATTTTTCCCGCCGGTGACTGATGACGCAAAAATTAAATTCCAATTAGCGATGTCACATTTGCTTTTTTCTCCAACAAAACAAGAACGCTCACTGTATTGTTTTTAATATATTATTCACGGGCCGTAAATCTCTACCGTTTACAAATTTCATTTTCATTAGCCTTCATGTAGTCACACACTGGCGTGTTCGTGTAACTGAGACATTGGAAAACTTTCCAAAAAAATGACGTTTCTTTCACGGCAGTTCCACGCCTTGGTGAGGTATGATAGGAAATGAATTTAAAACCAGTTATAATTAACAGAAGTCAGTTCGTGTATTTCTTCGAGAGATTTATTTCCCTTTGCGTCGCGCGACACCATTGCAAATGGCGTCGGGACAAATGTGTTTTTGATAGGGAGCAAAAACGGAATGCTTTTTCCTGGATTATTCCCTCCAAGGAGCAAGTTAATTAAAACGTAATCTGAATGATGAATTGTTCAGCGCGAAGAACAAGCCATTTGTGTGGGACAGGGAAAAAACACCAACGGTGTTTTAGTGAAGTTGGGTATTCATAAATTCTAATGTCTCATTAAAACGCGATAAGCGTGGATTTAATGGGGTTTTCACTGCCATTACCGAGTTTTTATGATTTGAATAAAGCTAAAAAGAAAAAAAATTAAAATTCTGAGTACTAATCCATTTGTTGTTTTGAGAGAACATTAAGTTTGCAATAGCCCGTCGCGTTTATTTGACAAAAATTGAGAAAAGTATTTTATTTACTGAAAATTATATTTGAGGCATTGTTGGATACGAAGGGAGAACTCAACATTGAACGAAACATCCCCCCCCCCATCTTTTTGGTTTGTCAGACATTACAGAATAAGGATATTAGCTTTTTGTTATCCGGCCTTTCTAACCATATAAAACTAGGGCTGATAGTAACTCTTCTATGTACCAAGAGCATCGACAGCAAAATTAAAACATCGATGTTTATTACATCGAACTCCGATCAACTAGTATAGTGGTTAAGGTGTTAGCCTCTAGATCGGAAGGTCCCCGGTTCGAATCCGGGTTCGGGCATGGATGTTTGTAACCGTATACCAGCTCAAGTGTTGGCTTCGTCACCTGAACATGTTTCAAAATTACGAAGTATAAATTGTTAGGGGCAATGATGGTCCTCCCACTGGGTGCTCCTTCACAAGTGGACATCACTTCAGGCCTTGTGTGCCAATAACTTAGGTTAAATGTTCCAGCCATTAGAAAAAATAATAATACATCGAACAAAAACCATCGATGTTTTTAAAAAAAATATGAATTGAAACTTTTTTCCACATTTCTTAAAACTGGTTTAGCAAACATTAATGTTCGTAAGGGGGGAGGGGGGGGGGGCACAACTTTGACAAGTATAAACAGCGGTATTAAAAAACATCGACTCCAATAAATCGATGGTAAATGCATCAATGCTTTTATAAAACATCGACATCGATGTCACATTCCTACTTTTCAGACCCTTCACCGTTGTCCACTTTGATCTAAAAGTATGTTAAATTTTCTGATTCTGAAAATTATGCTAATAGGTAATTTTTTAAATTTTCATAATGGTATTTTTTCATTCAAAAGTTAAACACCGACAACGTTAAAACATCGATAAGTATAAACATCGATGCTACAGAAACATCGGCTCCAATACATCGATGTTAAACGCATCGATGTTTTTTATAAAACATAGATATTTTTTTATAAAACATCGATATTTTCAAAACATAGACGTCTTGAAAACATCGACGTTTTGAAAGCATCGACATCGATGTCGCATCCCTACTTACTTCGTATCCGCAACGTTTCATGTAATCAATGTGGTATGTACCGTTCTGTTCGATGTCATTTCTCCCTCACTCCTATAGCTGCATCATCCCTAGAGCTCATTATAGTTCTGTCATTTCTGGCTGAAGAGCTGATCTATGTGATGAAACGTTCTGAACCATTTACAACACATGGAATCGACAAAGGCAGCTTCACCCAATCCAACACGGATATTTTGCGTCTGCGAGGCAATCTTGCCTTTCCGGAAACACAACATCATAACAGATCGAGAAATTTCCTTATTTTCTGCCATTTTTAGCAATAACACACTTTTATTCCCAAGCATTTCGTTAAAACTTCTTCTTTCAAACCACATTAAAACTTTACATGTGTGAAATAGATACCACTGGTTTTGCGATGCAATTTCCCATCTAGCGCCAAAAACGGGACAGACTTTTGCATCAGTCGAACAATTTCATTTCTATGTGTACAAAACACTTTCGAATAGCTCATCTAACTCCTCGCATTCGAGAAATCTATTTCTCTTCAATGGCTTTCAGATGCTTTTTTCTCATAGCTCAACTGCATCGTATTCGAAAATACATTTTCCCACTCTTGGCAAACGACCCACAACTGCCGTTAAACAAAACTTACATTTAAATTGAGAATTATTCTAAAGAGTAATATTTCCACTGACGAGTTCCCGTTTTGTGTCACAGTTATTTTTAAAAATCGCCTATCACTCCAGCAGCGAGAATGCATCAATTTAAAATTTGTACTCGGCACTTTTGTTTATTGGACCCTTTTGTTTATCACATGTCATTATCATATAAATAACAGAAGTTCAATGCCTGAATTTCCATATTCATCTCCAAAGAACGAGTGTTTGCGTTTTATGTAGAGCAGCCTCAGAGAAAATTATTTTTTCATTCTGTATGGGAAAAATGATAATTCCCATCACTATGCAAGTATATATATGCTCATTACCATATAAATTATACAGGAACTATCCGAATAGTAGGTTCACAATTCATTCATTCTAACCACTAAACAGCGTTTTTCAAGTGGCTAAAGCTCAATAAGTTTACGATTTAAGATATTTTCAGTTACATCTTTCTTTTAAGCATGCCTTTTATGCATGAAGGTAAGTATTTGAATTATTGACACACTGGAGGCAACATAACGGTGAATTGAAGACGGTCTTGAATCAACCCTGAAGGAAATGATCAGGAGGTAAACATCTCGTAATTTTAAGGGACCAGTGCACAAAACTCTTTCAAATTTTCAATTTTTTTTTATAAATTTAAATAAGTTTGTATACAATTATGTTTTAAATGACATATTATTTATGGAGAAAAGTAGAGTAGAATTATTTTAAATAAATTTATCAAAAAAATATATACCTGTACGTATTTGAAGTAAGGCCAAGGTTATGCTTTAGACAATGTTTATGCAATGTTATGCTTAACAAATTGTGTACCTTTTTATATAAAAGGAACAGTTTTTCAGTCTATTTAACCGAATATATAAAAAAAGGTTTACAAGTGTAACATGCCCAATAACATATTTTAATGCAGGCATTTGTTTCTATCTGCTCAGAAAAGTTCATCTTGACTGTTGAAATAGACACAAATTGGTCATTTTTCAAAAAAAAAAAATTGAAAAAAAAATCATCAAAACTTTAAATTTTAATTTTTTTTTAAATCCGTGAGTTAAAGTATTTAAAAGTGTTTTCCTAACCTGTGTAAAAAATTCAAATCTATACACATAAAAGATTCTGAGAAAATGTTCCTTAACCTTAGACCCTTTTAACATTACGGAGATAGGACAGCACTGGTTCCCTTAAAACACGGTCAAATGACGGGATCAACATCTCAGCTATGTTTTACGAAAATGATTTTAGCGCTTTGCCGATCCGAGGTTACACGGTTGGATGAATAACGGATTATCAACCAGACGGGTTGCGAGTTCGAATCCAACCAAAGACCGTCGTGATGCAATTTAAATCTGTATTGGCCTCATTTGTCCTTATGTTTGCGTGGTGAATATATTTGAAGAGTTGGTGCCAAGTTAAGAGTGACGTAACTCAACTCCACGTTGGTATACCAACTCTATGAAAGGTTTACAGTAAGGATGCGACATCGATGTCGATGTTTTTTAAAAAACATCGATGTATTGGGGTCGATGTTTTCGTAACATCGATGTTTATACTTGTCGATGTTTTATTTTTAAATGAAAAAAGTACCGTTATAAAATTTAAAAAAATAACCAAGTAACATAATTTTTACAACCTTACTGTAAACCTTTCATAGAGTTGGTATACCAACGTGGAGTTGACCAAGGATGAAGGGTCTGAAAAGTAGGGATGCGACATCGATGTCGATTTTTTTCTAAACATTGATGTTTTAGAAAAAAACAACCATGTATTGGAGCCGATGTCGCATCACTAGTTGCTAAACCAGTTATAAGAAATGGGGAAACAAGTTTAAATATACTGAATTTTAAAGACATCGATGGTTTTGTGGCGATGTATTATCAACATCGATGTTTTAATTTTGAACATCAAAGTTTCAAAACATCAATTTTTTGCTGTCAATGTAGCATCACAAATTGCTAAACCATTTTTAAGAAATAGGGAAAAAGTTTAAATACACTGAATTTTAAAAACATCGATGTTAAGAAACATCGATGTTTTTGGGTAGATGTATTATCAACATCGATGTTTCAAAACATCCATGTTTTGCTATCGATGTCGCATCCCTAGTTTACAGTAAACATATTTTTCCATAACGTAAAAGATGACCAAATCAGAAAAGGGAAACAAAATTGTGGGATGCAAAGTAGAAATTTTGAGCTATGAAATGCACTCGGAGGTGTTGCTCTAAAACATTTTTCTGTGAGGTTAAATAGGCAATGAAATTGTAAGAATCAAAAAATGAATTTAAACCGCTTGCTTGAGTTCAAACTCCCCGGATGCCACAAATCGCACGATTAGTATGACTTTACTTTGTAGCAAGGGAGTAATAGCTTGGCGTCGTGGTAATTAGTTGATGGTTCCTTGATATGTAGATGAGATATGATAGGGCCAGGTGGTGACATAGTGGTCCGGGTCTGCTTCCAGACCACAGATGCAGAGGTCACTACAAAGGATATTCATCCGAAATAGATACTGTAGGAACGGAACCGATGGCCCTTGTAAAAGTGTGTGAGCTCTGGGGAGGAGATGAGGCGTTTTGTGTAGACCTTGTGGGGAAAACACGAATGTTCTCCCAGCGTTGATGGAGCTTATACCTTTTCTCTTGCCAGATGTTGATTGATGCAATATTGAGGGACCTCTTCAGATGAGACGTCGGGGGAGGGTGGGCATGCAGACGGATGAACTTCAGAAGGGACCTCGTCATCTGACCATGATTCAAAATTACGAGGTATTGTAATCGGATCTTTCCCTTTCGCTTTGATCGTGAACCGTTGCCAATAGCCCGCTGTGTTGCTCCAGATCGTTGCTTAGACGTTAGTTAAAATATCTACCCCCTTAAGGGCACCGGGAAGTCATCAAAGGCCAGAAATCATGAAAATGTGACCAATATTCGAATGCATATAAAATTTAAGCTATTATAAGTACCAATATAAATTTTTGCACACATGTTTGTAATCAGGGCTGTAGTGGATTTTTCAGCAAATTCCGTATACTGCTTTTTATTAAAAACTACGAACACCGCTTTGTTTTTCCTAGAAAGCATCGCGCGAAACATCACGTGAAACGCAATTAGCTGTAGAAGCAAAATAATAGTTTCTTTTTCAAGATATCACCTTGGTACACAATTCCAAAATCGTACCTATAAATCAAAAGCAATTCATTCAAAGTACTGTCGATAGAATGAAATTCAGACTTTGTTCTGATGTTAATGAAGAAAATTGTCAACTTTTGAAGGACATATATTACATGCTTGATCCAGAAAATATAAATACAGGGGATATTCGAGATGTAGAAAAGGAGGTAAAAAGGATCTGTTGACGTTTTGGTGTAGATGAAATGTGCACTATTCG
This sequence comes from Metellina segmentata, assembly GCA_947359465.1. NCBI lineage: Eukaryota > Metazoa > Arthropoda > Arachnida > Araneae > Tetragnathidae > Metellina > Metellina segmentata. The sequence goes on from OX375882.1 coordinate 78,066,080, forward strand.
GGGTTTGAGGGACCAATGAAAACTCCCAAGTTGTTCCAGAAAAATTAAAGCCTCTTTTAAGAACAGTTGAAATATTAATATGTTTCACGGCTGTTTACGAACGCAGGTTTACTTCAATCCCCCCCCCCTCCCGGTGGAAAGTGTAAGTAGTAAATACATGTTTCGCCTCCCCATGTTCTCCTCCCCCTCTGCCTATTCTAGTGCAGGGGCCCCCATGGTATACCCTCTGATTTATTTACGACTACAGCACTGGTTGTAATGCATTTTAAAACTAATTCAAGCTAAAAATAAAAATTTTAAAAGTTAAAATATTTTGTAGAGAGCATTTATATAGAACTTGGTGGAAACAAATTCAATACAGTGAGTTCACTTTGGGTGCGCTCTGTTAAAAAACTTTGATATATATTGAGTAGAAACTTTTTTCCCTATCACTAGAAATGTTTCTTGAATTCATTAAAATATTTTTTGTTGAAAATAACCAGGGAAAAAAACCTTTTAGACACAATTTAAATCAGCTCATGAAAATGTTGTGATTTTATACCTACTAATTACCCATTAAAAAAATTTATGTTCATATTTCCTCAATAGTTTGTATTTTTACATAATTACCTTATAGAAATACATGTGCATGCAAAATTTCAGACTGATAGTTTTAATAGTTTTTTCATAGAGCGCATCTCTGAGGATGAAAATTTATCATTTTGAGAGAAAGCGACAAAAAACTATAAAAAAAAAGCTATCCTTACTTTTTTGATAAAAACTTTCCAAAGCACAAGTAAACAAAATTCGCAGTTAAATATAATAACAATCGCAGTTAAACCTATTGCCAATCGATTAAAATGTATATTTATACAAAAATGTACTAAAAATATAAAATATTATAAAAAATATAATCCATCGTCGGAAAAAATGAAGCTACAAACCTGAAACCAAAAAGGATGATTTCAAAATTAAATTATAGTAACTTAAAATGTATTTTACATAATAAGTGATACATCAATCGATTCGTATTGGTGCCCTCTATTAAATACAATTGATATTAAAAAAAATTCGATTTTTTTAAGAATTATGACTTCCCAGTGCCCTTAATCGTGTTAGACGAATTTGGATATAACATTCAACAACCGAACAGTGCAAAGTTATGGGCTGCATTGTGTAGAAAGGCGACCAAGTGCATTAGTTTCAAAAGAGGTTTGGGTTGGTATTGGTAAATACATTAACCTGTAGACTACGGCCGTTAGAGCTGTTGTACCTTGATCGTGCCAAGAAAGAATTTAGACTGTGGCCAGTACAGCAGTTGTGCCTTGAAAGTTATCAAAATCGCGCCAAGAAAGAATTTAGACTATACTGCAGTGGTACCTTGAAAGTTATAAGAATTGCGCCTAGAAAGAATCGTGCCAGTTACATCTATAGCCGTAGTCAAAAGGTTAGCGTCGCATTGGACTAACATAATTGGCTATTGCAGACGGTCCAGGATGAAAGCAGAAGGGATAGATCAGAGGACAGCAATACGTCATTTAAATCCAGTCGGATGACATGGCAACACCTCAGCTGGCATCGCAATTTCCAAACTTCCACACCATTCCAACGTGAGACATTTGAGGCCACGTCAGATTTAGCATGCACCATCCTCCCTTTCTACACAACGGTCTGTTTGGATTTGAACTCACAATCCTCGGGTTGCTAGTTCATTGCTCTTCTAGTCTTTTACCGCGGTCAAGTAAAATGCAGGAAGAACGACCCAGAGAGATTGAAGCCCTAGAATATTATTTTCCCGAAACTTTTCTTTAAATCTCCGGAAACTTCAGCTGTTTTGGATTTCCAGATAAGAGGCTCTAACGAACACAAGATCACACAACTCCCTGCGAAAAAAGTTTTTTTATAAGCCATTCCCGAACATTTACCTAGTGAATTAGGTGTCTTGAGTATTAGATAACTAGACAAGGACTCAGCTTTGGGTCTTCGGGATTCCTTTATATCTTTGAGACTATTTTTAGAGGTACCAAAACATGGGGCAATTTGCTGTTTATTTTGAAAGCGGATTCCGCGGAATAAGTAACTTAACTGTTATGCTGAAAAAGGAAAAGTTTATGGAAACACCATTCCTCAAACGGCATTGGTTTTCTATAAAATTGGGTGCCATTATCCCTAAACTGTCATTGTTTTTATGTCCTGTGCGGATTCGAAAGAGATCTTTCGTTGACAAATCCTTTAGAGAAGTTGTTTCTAGCAATTGTCTAGACTGTTTAGTTTTTTAGAGTATTTCAGTCCAAACGGAATGAGTTTTGTGGTAGATTTATTTTATGAATCATGAATATTCATACATTCTACTGAATTGCATTGGATTTCTATAAAATTGGGTGCTATTATCCCTGACCTGCCATTGTTTCTTGTGTGCTTTCTAGAGATGTTTCGTTGGAAAAATTTTTAAAGGGTTAAATACCTTTTAAATTTTCAAAAAAAAAAAATTATGATCTAATTTTAATGCTCTGTTTCTTAGCAACGTTTTAAAACAAAAACCTGGTGTAAAATAAATTTCACTCTAGAACGGAAGTTATGGTTAAAAGAGTGAAGCCCTTAATCAAACATTTAGAGCCAAATGGTTTGTTTACATTTTGTACTTCGTCGATATCAATGATCACAAAAATGTAATTGACTACGCTCTACAGGGTGGTCCCGAATTCATGGTACAAACTTTAATGGTAGGTACAGGACATTGTAACAATGATTTATTGTATAGGAATGTATAGTCGCAAGTGACGCGGTGAGGCGAAAACAGGGGAAATAACGGCCGAAAGGAAAAACAAAGATTTTATTGAAAGCGTTGTTGACAAGTGTCATGTTTACAGTAATTGTTCAAAATTGCGTCCACCAGTATCGATACATGCTTGACAGCGTCGGTGGAGCGATTGGCGTACACGTTCAAAGATGCCTGGTATTTCACGCACACCTGCAGCAGCTACAGATAAGCGAGCGACGAGATCCTCATCTGAGTCAACTGGAGTCTCATAAACAAGATGCTTTAGATGTCCCCATAAAAAGTAATCGAGGCTCGATAAATCGGGAGATCGGGGTGGCCAAGGGACTGGTCCACCACGCCCAATCCATCGAGTACCAAACGTGGCATTCAGGTAATTCCGTACATCAATGCTGAAGTGTGCTGGCGCCCCATCGTGCTGAAACCACATGCGGTTACGAATGGCGATCGGAACATCATGCAGCAGTTGTGGTAACACTTCTTTCAGAAAAATAAGATAGCTTCCGCCAGTGAGCCGCGTGGGTAGTAAGTATGGGCCAATCAAAAAGTCGTTCACAATACCAGCCCACACATTAATACTGAAACGTTGTTGAAACGCATGTCGACGCGTTGCATGTGGATTATCGGTTGCCCACACATGGGAATTGTGCGCATTAAAGACACACTCGCGTGAAAATGTCGCTTCATCTGTAAATAGCACATAATCTACGAAATCCGGCTGCAACGCACATTGCTGCATCAGCCACAGGCAGAAGTTCACGCGGCGAGGATAATCTGCCGGATTCAATGCTTGTACTTTCTGAAAATGGAAGGGGTGTAAGCGATTTTCGTTTAACACTCTGCATACAGTCTGATGACTCACACCTACGTCACGCGCAACAGTTCTTGTGCTTGACTCGGGTCTATCAGCCACAATGTTCAAGATGCTTTCTTCCAGCCTTGGAGTGCGTACAGCTCTTACTCGACCAGCGCCATGTCTGTTGACGTCGAACGCACCTGTTTCACAAAGTTGACGATGTAACCGTTGAAAAATTCTATGATCCGGCATTCGTCGATCAGGATACTCCGCGCGATACATTCGTAACGCAGCTCTGCCGTTACCATTTGCACGGCCGTACATGTAATGCATGTCTGCTTTTTCTGCATACGTAAAGTCACCCATCGTCTACGGCAGCACAATTGTGAATGGCGCTTTTCCCTACTGCGATGCATCATGTTCAACAGCGGCTAGACATCTACTGCCCTCTACCGGCAATGATACCAACCGATCACTCCATTTCTCTTTCCTTTTATTTCCCCTGTTTACGCCTCACCGCGTCACTTGCGACTATACATTCCTATACAATAAATCATTGTTACAATGTCCTGTACCTACCATTAAAGTTTGTACCATGAATTCGGGACCACCCTGTATATTGCTAAAGCCATCTCCATGTACATTGTTTAATTAATTTTATTTTTTACCTGGGAACAATTTACTTTGACTTCTACTTTTAGTTTCATTTGTTTCCTTCCTTTAATATCAAATAATTACACAAGCGAATTGTTTCTAACGACGATATCTCAAAACTGTGATTTTACCACTTGCGCGCAAGATTTCTCTGGATTGGTTGGTTAGAATTACATAAAATTTTAATTGATTATGTAAACCATATATATGTTTAAAATGACCAACTTTTTTGTCTATCCTGTTGAAAGTTTTTGAAAAAAAGTTAATTTTGTGTTTAAAAAAAATCAATTTTTTTTTTATTAAAAATTTTTTTGTAAGAAATTTAAAAAAAAATACAAGAGTTCGTCATTCTAATTTTTTATATATTTTTAAGTGTATAAAAAATTCAGCTCAGAATAATAATTATTTTGCCCAGAATAATGCGCGCAATGCAGCATATAATATTCTAACAACAAAAACAATGCATTTCATTTTGGTCGAATTTGCAATATATTTAGGGGGTAGAAATTTTGAAAAAGTAGTTTACAAAAGATAAAGGTAGTTAAAATCTGTATACAAAATTTCATCTATGTAAATAATTTATTCATGGAGATATTAAGATTCGAAATGTAGTGATTGTTTTTGCATATTTTGACATTTAAAAGGTACTTAACCCCTTAATTAAGTTATTTATAAAAATTGACGAGACTGTTTAGTTTTTAGTTTATATCAGTCTAATTGGACTGAGTGTTGGGGTATATTTATTTTACGAATTATGAATATTCAGGTGTACATTAATACACTATACTGAATTGCATGGAATTTCTATAAAATTGGGTGTCATTATCCCTGAACTGACATTGTTTCTTATGTGTTTTCTTGAGATGTTTGACTGCCAAATCCATCTGAGAAGTTATTTCTAATAATTCAAGAGACTGTTTAGTTTTTTAACTTATTCCAGCCCAAAAAAATGAGTTTTGATACAGTAATTTAAATTTTTTTGAATATTCAGGTGTACATTCATTCATTCTTCTGAATTGCATTGATTTTACATGCAAGTGGTTGTCATTATCCTTGAACTGTCATTGTTTCTTGTCGTGTGTTTCTAAAGAGATCTTTTGTTGTCAAATCCTTACAAGAAGTTATTTTTAATAATAAACAGGACTTAAGTTCTTGAGATAATTTCGATCAAATCAGAATAAATATATCATTATTATAAATCTTCAATGCACATTCATACATTCTTATGAACTACTAAATTGTTTCGGTTCCATTACTTTAAAAACCTCTCCTTAGAGGAAACAAAATCTATAAAAATATTTATAGCCAACATAACAAAATGAATTCGTCCTTAGATCCTTGCATTGATTTTAACGTCCTCAAGTACATCACCAGAATTCCAGAAATGAAACAATCTTCCTACAAATAGATTTTTTAAACTGCATAATAGTTTCGCGGAAAAACTCTCCTCCTGTGATTTTTTAATCATTTCATGACAAAAAGTAATCTGCTTCAATGAAACGTTTTATTTTAATCTAGTATGTAACTGTGTTTGTGCATATCTTTATTGTCGCATTTTTTGGATCATATGTACCTTTTGTCCTCGGCAAGGTAGTATACATGCAGGGAAACAAATAATTAAAAACAAAACCAGCTGTGATGAGGTTTTAAATTTTAACAGATTGAATATTACGCTTTATAAATATATTATTTCCCCCAAAGTAATCCTTTTTATTTTTAATACATTTCTTCACACAAGAATACGCCCCATTGAATTGCGCTGTCGAATCCATGAATTTGAAGGGTATTTAAAAATACTTCATATTTAGAATTATTTTTAATTCCTTTACACGTTTTAAATAGGTAATAAAAATATATTTCGGAAGAAATATTTTAAATACCTCAATTATCCTTTGCTTGGTAAAATGAAACTACAAAACATTTCTTTCAAAAAATATATTTCGGGGAGTATTCTCAAGACGTATTTTTTTTTACAGTGATTAACGATTTGATGGAATTTGTGCCCTCAGTGGCACATATCTTTTAGGCGCATACGGGCTCCGCGGTCCCGTATTACCCGAGTATCTCTTCTGTTCCAATTGGGTTCACTGTTTTTGGTAAATACGGGGTGTTGTATTACTAGAATACTTAAGTAATCCTATTTATTTGAACCCGGACCGTCAACAATAGCCCGTTGCTTCATTGCAGTGCGACGTTAATTAAAATACCACCTAAGTTATCACTTTCTGCTTCAATCTCACTGTTCTATTTCGGATCTTTCCCTTAGGGGATTGATCCCGGACCGTCGACAATAGCCTGTTGTGTTGCTGTAGTATGACATTATTTAAAACTACTGCCGGTTGGAAGAGTAACTGATTTGCAACCGGAGGGTTGCCATTTCGAATCCAACCGAAGACCGTCGTTTATAAGGGGGGCTAGTGCATGTTAAATCCGGTCGTGTGATCATATGGATTCACGTTGGCTTGGTGTGTAAGCTTGGAGATTGTGGTGGCAATTCAGGTGTGACCTCGTCGTCTGAATATGGTTAAAAATTACTTGGTGTTGTCCTTGGATATTTCCGTTCGGGATGGATCCCGAAGCGTCACCAAGAGTCCGGTGTGTTGTTCCAGTGCGAGGTTAAATAAAATACCTGTCTACACAATCTTCCGTAAAAGGTGTTTTCTTATCTAGAGCTAACTGTAGAGGGCGTGGTGTTTTAGTGGTGCAACGACGACCATCTCACGGGTGTAAGAATCATAGCAATTGCGCATGCGTCAATTTATTCCGGTCCGGACTTCTGTTGCAACCCTTTCTCTACGAGTGGTTTGTTTGGCGAAGACGAGGATATTTTCACCCCACGCCAAACCAAGCATCTGTCTGCTGTCGTTGACATTCTAGAATGGATGAACAGTATAAATGCGATTCTTGTGACAAAACTTTCCAGTATCGACAGAATTTATTACGTCATATAAAAAAGGTGCACATTGTGACTAATGTCAGCAACAAAAGAAAATTTAACATAAACTGCCCTGCAGTATCGTGTGAACAAACATTTTCAACACGAACAAAGCTGAGGGAACACGTGACGAGTGCTCATAATGTAGTATTGGATGTAGAGCACATGGATATAGAGCACAATTACAAGTTATAAAATAATTTATTTTTCAGAAACTCATAATGTGTGTGTTTGACATTTAAATAAACTTTTAAATTATGAACTTACACAAATTAACTTTTCGTAGAAAGATAGTATAGAATAGATAGTATTTAATACTTATTTACTGGTCGTAAATAAGCCTTACTTATACTAAACTATAAAAATAGGATTCTAAACTGGCCGTACTTATTACTTTAACATCTGACAGCAAACTCAAAAAATCCTCGTATTGTAAGCGATAAATTGCCAAATTTGGCATACCTTTCCCCAGAACCAAACTGGAGTTAAAAATTCCCAACTCCATACGCATGCGCAATTGCTATGATTCTTACACCCGTGAGATGGTCGTGTGCAACGTGTTTCCCTTAAACGCGCTCCACAAGAGACATCACTTCATTTCAATTTTATTAAGTTAGGTATATAACAAACACAGATAAGTAGTATACAGAGGGTTCACTGAAACCATGAAGTATAGCTCTCCAGTGGGGAAGCCAGTCCCTAATTGTGGGCGGAGTTTGAAATGTTTCAATCAGAGCCAGAGCGGAAGCCATTTTCTATTTTCTAATCGGCAGACTTCTTGAAGCGTCATACAGCTGAATATTCTTTGCATCATTTTAATTATTATTTAAAAATTGTACTATCCATCAACAGAAAAGGTTGATCCCCAACCTTCACATATATTTAGTTGTGTTGCTCCAATGCGCAGAGTGAGTGCGATATTAATTAAAAATACTATACCATCATCAATAGAAAAGCCGTTGTTCAAGTTTACCGCCTGTAAAAACCGTTGAAAGGTAAATTGCTTTTGTTTTTCATAAAATATCATAACTTGGAAAGTACTAATGTGAATTATGTGCCATTTTTAAAATCGTTTTACAATCAAGTAAAATTAATAACACTTATTTTAAAACCCAATTGAAGGAAGAAAAAATGAAATCGTTCTATTTAATTTTAAGACTATTCGCCCAAGATAACTAATTTTTAAATATCTTTCAGAGTTAGTTTGTACATTTTTTATTTAATCAAAATGAATCGTTCTTAAATTTAAGAAGCATATGGTATTCAGAATTCTGTACCATTGTGCTCTATTCATTAAGCATTTTGAGTATTTGTTGATTTTTCGTATTTACATTCTGTTTTTGTGTTATTAAAATTTACCTTTTTTTGAATTATAACCGGTTTTATGTCAACATTTATAGATATTTTTGTAAAATTGGAATGCTCTTGTGTGATACTCACTGTGAACTTAATACAGAAAAGAAAATTAAATTTAAAAGTTGGATTTTAATAATATCAATAATAAGTAATAACGAAAAGAAAAATTATCGTATCCTGTTGTGTATTTTATTGTTTATTTTGCTATACTAAATTTGTGATTTATCTCCAATAATGAATAAAATTAGTAATATTATCCATTCATTTGCTACTCTAAATGGTGAATTACGTTGAATTAGCTTGTTTATGAATGCTAAACAATGAATTTTACTCTTTGGAAGGCAAATGAAGATTTTTGTTAAGTTGCTTATTTTACCAAAGTATTTTATTCTTTTATATCCTGTTGTGTATTTTATTGTTCGTTAGCTATTCTAAAATTGTTCTAGATGGATCACACAGAAATATGAATAAGCGAGTAACAGTAGCTGAACTATGTTCTTTTTTTACATTCAGAACAAGTTCAGGTAATATCTTAGTTTTTTAGGCGCCAACTTCTTACTTTTGTATTTGTGTTCTGAGTGTGTGGGGAGACAGCGGCGTGAGAGATTTTGCCTTGGGGTTCAATACCCTTCTGTGTTATATTCTTCACAGGGAAGAATTGTATATTGGTAAATAAATTCATGATTCAACAATAAAATTCCTACAGTCCACTATTACTTGGTCGTGTGTGTGATTGACTTACTACTAAATGAGCTTCGACGAGACTTCTACATAAACAGTACTTCTTTTCTATTCCTTTTTCAAATTGTATAGTTTGTTCAAAAATAAATAATGTACCTGATTAAGATAATAAAAAAAATTTATTATGTACTTTTTCGTTCAAATAATATTTCAGACTATCAACAGAGATCAACAATTTTCCAAATCAAACGTGTTTTGGAATATTTTTTTTAAGAAGCATTCATATAAAAGAATTAATTAAAATGAAAGAAAAAAGTTCATACATTGGCAAGATTTCATAAATAAAGCGTTTTAGAAGACATTAAAAAAGTGCTATTTTGAAGCATTTATGTTAAAAAATATTTAAAGAATATTTAGCTTTTAATCAAAAATGCAAATTGGGTTTCGAAAAAATAAAATAGCCTGAGATAGTTGTTGTGGAAACCTAGTTCGGTTGTTATGGAAACCTAGTTTGGTTGTTATGCAAACGAGGTCTAGATCCGACGCTATAGTAGGGTCCGGCTGCCCCGCTGGGGGCGCCAGCGTCTATGCGATTTCCCATGTTATTTATACGTCCATTGCTTCCTATGGCAGTGAACCCTCTGTATACTACTTCTCTGTGATAACTAACGTCGCAATGGAGAAATACAAAGAGCTATCGGTGACGGTCCGGGATCAAACCCGGAGTGAAATATCCGAGAACATGACCACGTAATTTTGAACCACGGTCAGATGACGAGGTCACACCAGAGCCGGCATTCCACTTTCCAAACCTCCACACCACGCCGGCGTAAGTACATTTGAGGCAACGACAGATTTCATGTGCAGTAGACTCTTTGTAATGGTTTGCTCTCCTATACGGGAAACAGTTACCTGACTTCTTTTTGGAGCAAGGTGAGATGGACAAATGTGTTCGGGGTGCAAATCATTCCACTCAATATAAAATGTGTTTGTTAATAGCTCTCTAAGAGGTTTGTATAGGAACTCGTTCATCAAAATAGCAGTGATTTTGTTGGTGATAATACATCTCTTTAACAAGATATCGCCGATGTTTCAATAATGGCCAGGATTTGGTCAGTTTCGTTCTCACGACTAGAGAAGACGAGATTTCGACGGACGAGATATCTGGTTCGTCACGATCTGATCAATATCCTTCTATTAACGGGATATCTTGTCTATCAAGATCTGAGCAATATCCTTCTAATGATGGGACATCTTATCCATCATGACCTGAACAGTTTCCTTCTACTGATGGTATCTCGTCCATCCAGATCTGCTCAGTTTCCTTCTACTGATGGGATACCTCGTCCATCCAGATCTGCTCAGTTTCCTTCTACTGATGGGATACCTCGTCCATCCAGATCTGCTCAGTTTCCTTCTACTGATGGGATACCTCGTCCATCCAGATCTGCTCAGTTTCCTTCCACTGATGGGATACCTCGTCCATCCAGATCTGCTCAGTTTCCTTCTACTGATGGGATATCTAGTCCATCCAGATCTGCTGAGTTTCCTTCTACTGATGGGATACCGCGTCCATCCAGATCTGCTCAGTTTCCTTCTACTGATGGGATACCTCGTCCATCCAGATCTGCTGAGTTTCCTTCTACTGATGGGATATCTTGTCCATCAAGATCTGACAAATTTTCTTCTAATGATGGGATATCTCGTCCATCAAGATATGGTCAATTACCTTCTATATAACGATAGATATCGTCCATCAAGATTCGGTTAGTTTTGCTAATGGCGAGATACCTTTTAGAGACAACCACCAGGGCTATTAACTCTAATTAGTGCTAGTGTAAAGGTTTTGCATTCGTAAAAATCATTTACGTTTTATGTTTAAAATGAGTTTTTATACACATGAAGGTGTCCGTCACGCATATGCTTTCACGGTGCATTCGTTTCTTCTTAGTGGGTTTGCCATCTACGCTAGCCACCTTCAGATTGTAGGCGGGGCAGAATCATTTCTCGTCAGGTACGTTTTTCACTGGGTATATTTCTGCCATTAAAACTTTCATAGTGGGTGTGTCTATTTCTTCATGTCGTATGTCGACTGGCGCAGCATTGGTTATACATGCTGCGCCATTCGACATGGCGTCATCCAACCCCAAGCCAACCAGACACATACATTACACTTCAACCGTTCTTCATGCGTGGATACTTGATTTGATAAATCAGAAAATATTCCTTACGTGGTGTTGTCTTCGGTTCTCTATCTTCAGAGGTTGATCCAGGACCTTCGCCAATAGCCCATTTTGTGACTCCAGTACGTCGTTAATCCAAACATTTACACGAAGATAGTGGTTTAGAAAATTGTAATTTTCGATGTGATCAAAGACCAGTTGTCAGACCCGCTAATTAGCAACGGTAGGCCGATTTCAAACATGATCTAACCAAAACCACTTGTATACGGAGAGGGGGGGGGAGGCTAGTGCACGTTATATATCTTGTGACCTCAAGCGCACTTATGTTGGCGTGGCGTGGAAGTATGAAGAGTAGGGTGCCAACTCAGGTGTCGACCTTGACATTGAACGTGCTTCAAAAAGACGTGGTGTTGCCCACATATTTTTTCCTTCAGGGATCACCAATTATTGTTTTGCTCCAGTGCAAAGTTAATTAAATATTTACGTGACTTTCAGCCGGAGATCCACAACTGAGCGACCGAGGGAAAAGATTTGATGCTATGCGTACGTGCTCCATCGATTTAGTTAGAACATCGGTGCAACAAACTATCAAAGAAGTTATCAAATGGAGACACAAACATTTGGTGAGGCGATAGAAGCATATAACTAGCATGGAGTGTAAAGAACTTCAGGGAAATTAATACTAATCCCTCTATATTAAAAAAAAGTTACCGCCACCGCCGCCGCAGGATTGAACACCCTGTTTAGCTCAATTCTTAGACGATTTCCCTTGAAAGTTCGGATCAGAAAAATATGAAATTATCATGATTTGTTCTTCATCGTGTTCCCTGGACAATTGTAAACATCTTTTTACGATGCGGTTATTATTTTAGGGTTTATTAAGTGTCAAACTTGAAAAGGCGAGCATTCTTCCGCGAGTGAGCAAAACACATACAAATTTTCAGTCTAAAGCCGTGAGTGTTTTTTAAAGAGTACCTCTCAAAGTACATTTTTGCAGTTCGTCAAGTTTTGTTTAGAAATTTCAATTTGGTTCTTGATAATATTTTTTGAAATTCGGGAAAAATCACTTTCGTTATTTTTTTACAAACTGTCATATCTATATCTTATAACTATTAGTTTTTAATTTTGAAAATATCGTAGTATACCTCAGAATACATTCGTTCTTACAGTACAATTAGTTCTGAAATTGGTTAATAAATAAATTCGATGCAATCAAAAGTTGGTCATACAAAATTCGGAATCTTTGGATATTTTCGCAACTTTCTGTTAAAACCACCATATCTACAGCTTAATATTAGTATTTTTTAAATTTGAGAACATCACTGATTACTTTACATAGTACTCTTTCTTATGGTATGATAATTTTTTAATAAGTAATGTCTATGCAATCAAAAGTTGGTCTTACAATTTTCGGAACTTTCAGATCGTAATTTCCGAAACAAAACTTGGGGTTGGCGAGCGTAAGCGAGCAGGGAGCGGAGCCCCTAGTTGATTAAAATGTCGTGGTGTTGTCCTCGAATCTTTCACTTCGGGATCAGTATCGGACCGCCGCGAATACCTTCTTGTGTTCTCTTTCTGTGCAACGTTAATTTAGATATCTACCTATCACATTCATTTAAAATGTACATTTACTTATGACGAAGTCAAAATGCATTTACTCGAACTAAATTTCGAAGAATGTTCAATTATAAACAAATAGAGAAAGAGAGCTCTTAAAATTGATACATCGTAGTCTTTAATTGCAAAGTTGTGAAATAATTCATACAAAGTATATATCTAGTTGAATACTTTAGAAATTAATAAAGCTTCAAAGCGTTCTTGATATCATCGAGAGAAAAATCCCAACGGTTCAGAAGAAATCCGGAAAAAAAAATACTGTTAGGGGTCGACGATTTAAAATTCATACTTTTTACAATTGTGGAGTTTCGGAAATTCTGAAACTTTACCGGTTTTTTAAATATTACAATTCGCCCACGTATTCCAAATTCCACTGCTGATAAGGAATTCTTGAAATCATAAAAAATTCAAGTAAGTTACTTTTTTTTATGAAGGGCCACTGTAAAAGGTACGGGGAATAGATTCCAAAGGGAACAAAAATTGCTTCAAAGAATAAATATACTCATTGAAGAACTTTGTAAAAAAGGAGCAGATGAAGTATTCGTACTGATGAATATTTCACTCAAGCGAAATCTTACGTTGCGTTATCTCGTGTTTTAAACTGGCCTTTAACTTAAAAAAACTTTTAAAACAATTTTTTGGCGGATCTGAAAAAGTAGGCTATGAATTTATTCAAGGGATTGAACCGCAGAGCAAATTATTCTGTAAAAAAGCTCTATCTGCATAGTTCCTGCATAGTTATAGAAAATGTCTGAAATGATTGTGGGACCATGGTAACCCGGTTGGCATGATAACGGAACCGCAGAGTTATAAGTTCCCGTCGTGTACTAAGGGTGGTGGTGACGTTAATCTTTACGCTGTGGCAGATAGACAATTGTTACCACTGAAATTTCGTTTACATAAACAGCATGGTATAGATCTGTGTACGGTGGATGTTATTCCATTTTAAGTAACTGCTGGCATCGATCACCATCTGCGAGCTGTCAGCGACTGACATTCTATGGGGTTCCTCATGCCGTTCGGTGCCCTACCCTGTCGACCATTATGCTTGAACGTTTTGGGGGAAAGGTAGAAGGTCAACCCGGTGATGTCATTCTCACGCCAATAGCTACTTCACACACTACTATAAAAGGAAAGAGACAGTCGTAAATGCCACTTAAGGCTCTATCGCTCAAGTTAGGTATTAGGGGGGGGCGGAGATGCAGGCGAAAGAGACGTTCTGTGAGACGATTGAAAAAAATCTAAGCGCCACAGAGTATATGATAAATCAGTTGTGGCCACACATATCTTCACGATGGAGTGATGTGGGAGTTTGGAGAGTGAGGTACCAGCTCAGATATGACCTCGTCATTTGTTGTTTGAATGACGTCGACGAAGGTTTCCCTTCGGGTTTGATCCCAGACCTTTGGCAAAAGCCCATTGTGTTGTTCCAGTGCGACGTTAATTACAAAAATACACAGTTCATCGTCACACAACTACTAAAGCCCGATACACTGAACAATGCAAAAAAAATCACAGCAGCGTCCAAGCAAGCAGAAAAGTACAAGATTGACGTCGGAGAATGGGCCCAGTTAAACTTCCATCTCAAAAACGAGCCTTACTTTTTTCTGAATGCGAGCGCCATCTGTCGGGCAAATTGCTCTTTTCTTTATCACATTACACGACCTTAACTGCTAGTACTCCAACTCTTTGTGAACGAAGATGGGGTTGAATGGCAGATGTAATGGGGCTCCGAACGCACCCACCCAAACTTAATGGGTTGTCCAAGATAAGGGTCGAGGGTTATGACACGTGATTATCCGTCATAATTCAGAAGTCCTTCCGGGGTTTTTTTTTTAGACGGAAGCGAACGCCAGGGAAACGGATATGCGGGAAGTTTTGCATCGTTAGCTATTTCGGAAGATATTAGCAAGGGTGGAATTCAACTGTGTTCGTTAAGTCCCCCAAGAAAAGGGATGTCTTCTAAAATTGCGTTTAATGAGAATCTAGGAAATGGGGGATTTTTCTCGTTTGAAGAGTTTATCTTTGAGACTTCATATGTTGATATTTAGGCAACTATTCATCTTTCATCCGAAACGTACACTACTTGTCGGCTTTAAAATAGTGTAGGTCGCTGTGTATCAGTTTCTGCTTCTTTTCGTACCCAGTGAATACTCTGAAAGATAACGAATGGGTTTCGGTATTCCGTTTCCTTTCAAGACCTCGCATTGAGGATGTTTTTTCTCTCGACTAAATTATTAAGTAAATATTCTGGTACTAAATTATATACTATTTTTATTAAAAATATCTTTGCTGATACTTAATGTTGTATGTAAGAGATTACTACATTTATCTAGTAAATATGTTGAAAGCTAACGGATATTTTTGAGTGTTACATTTCCTTTCAAAACCTCGCTTTCCATATCCCATTTTTCATCACCATTTATAAAGATTTCTGTTTTGGAACTAAATTATGTGTTGTGAAATCTCAAGAAGTCATCACTCAAGAGGTAATGAAATATCGGTGACTAAATGGAATAAACAGACTGCATTCTGTAGGCGTTAATGGAACGATCAAGCACATTTTAATTTACCACCGTGTTCATAGGCAACTGCATAAACTAATAGAAATACTAAAATTCCGCGGCTGGTGCACCTTAAGTCTGTCGTGGCCGAAAGTCCTCACTTTGGGTTGGCGTGGAAGTTTGGAGAGTGGGGTGCCAGCTCAGGTGTTGCTTCGTCATCTGACCGTGGTTCAAAATTCCGAGGTGTTGTCCTCGAATCTTTCCCTTAAGGGACTGATTCCGGACCGTCGTCAATAGCCCGTTGTGTTGCTCTAGTACGACGTTAACTAAAAATTACCATTACCATTACTAAAATTACGTACGTTAAATTACGTAAAAAATCGAAACGTTACCCTTTCTGATAAACTTGGGCCGATGTAGTCTGGTTGGAAAACCAACCGACTTACAACTGTAGGATTACAAGTTCGAAACAACCACAAACCGTCGTTTTTTTTAAATTTGTTTTATTTTATTTTAATTAACTTCATACTAGAGCAACACAACGGGTTGTTGACGACATTCCGGGATCAATCCTCTAATGGATCCGAGGACAAACCCACGTAATTTTGAACCACGGTCAGATGACAGGGCAACACCTGAGCTGGCACCCCACTCTCCAAACTTCCACACCACGCCAACGTTAGGATATTTGAGTCCACGACGCATAAAACATGAGAAAACCCCCTTGTACACGAGTCGTTGGCAGGATTTGAACTCGCAACCCTCCATTTGGTAATCCCATGCGCTTCCCATTGGGCTATCTCAACCCGACTATTAAGTGTATTTTATTCTGAACCCTCAATGTGTCAGTAGCTGGTTGGCACAGTAGCGGATGGCATTGAATACGAATTAGGGATCCGACATTGATGTTGATGTTTTATAAAAAACACAGCAATGTATTTACAATCGATTAACTGGAGCAGATGTTTGTTTAATTTTTGAATGAAAAAAGTACCATACAAAAGGAGAGATCCGAGGACAAAACCACGTAATTTTGAACCACGGTCAGATGACAAAGTAACACTTGAGCTGACACCCCACGCTCCAAATTTCCACACAAACCCAACGTGAGGACATTCGGCCACAACATAACTTCCAATAACAGGAACAAATAATGCAGTTTCCATAGCCCGTTGTAATTGCTTCAGTACGACGTTAATTCAAATACCTACTTTCCAAAAACTGCACAAAAATAAGGTTAGTGAAGATATAAAACGCTTCGGTGAAGCAGATTAATTTTTGTAATTATTAAAAACAACATCGTACAAGTGCAACAGAACGGTCTATTGACACGACGGTCCGGGATCAATTCAACCCCCTAAGAGAAAGTTCCGAGTACATCATGTAATTTTTTACCACGGTCAGATGACGAGGCAACACCTGAGCTGGCACCCCACTCTCCAAACTTTCACATCAACCCAACGTGACGTCTTTCGGCCGCTGCAGATTCAAGGTGAACCAGTCGCCTCTACACTATACGCTTACAAACACCTTGCACTGACCCAGTTTCGAACCAGTAATCTTCCGATCTAGAACACCTTAACCACCACACCGGTTTGTCGGCGCTAAAGACCATCGTGTACTAATGGGGCTTGTGCGCTTTAAATTTGTCGTGGCCTCCAAAGTCCTCACGTGGTTCAATATTACGAGGTGTTGTCCTCGGATCTTTCCCTTAAGGGACTGATCCCGGACCGTCGTCAATAGCCCGTTGTGTTGCTCTAGTACGACGTTAACTAAAATTACCATTACCATTACCAAAGTCCTCACAATGGCGCGGTGTATAAGTATGGAGAGTGGGGTACCAGCTTAGGTGTGACCTCGTCATCTGACCGTGGATTAAAATTACGTGGTGTGGTTCTCGATTCTTTCCCTCCGTGTTTGATCCCGGACTGTCGGTAATAGCCAGTTGTGTTGCACAAGTGAAGCTTTAAATAAAATACTACCTGCATGCCTAAAATTTGCATAAATGGTAAAAAATCTTAACGTTACTCCTCCTAGTAGTTATGTTGAAGAAGTATCAAACCATTAGAAATCCTGACCAGAATGGTAGACGAAATATTTTGTCATTGAGAAAATAGGTCAGTTTTTTTTGGACGAAATGTCTCGTCAAAATAACTTGTAGGGGAGAGTAAATTCGAACACTCCTTAAGCTCTTCTATATTTATTTACAACATCAAGTTCATATCTAATTTTGACTGTAACGTAAACTAGCCATTTCAATTAACTTTCATATCTATAACATTTACTTACTAAAGACCTACACGTATTGTTCTCCAAGACCTACACACACAGTTCTTTGAATTGACTAAAGGTAATGTATAATTGATTCTAAGGCTTCAAAAACATCCCTTTTGTTAGTTCGTGAAATAATTTCCTCATTATATCAGGGGAGGGGGCTCTCCTTTTCTTTTAAAAATTCCGTTCTCAAATCTTCGGGGGTGGAGGGTACTTAATTAACGTTTCGCTGGAGAAACACAAAGGGGTATTGGCAACGGTCTGTGATTTTACTCGGAGAGAAAGATTGAAGGACAACCTCATTATTTTGGACCACAATCAAATAAAGAGATCACACACGAACCGGCACCCCACACACCAAACTTCCACACTACGCCAAGGTGAGGAAATCTGAGGCCACGGCAGACTAAAGCTTTGGTTTCCTAAGATAGTGGAGCCGTTATCTAACAGCCGTGATATGTCATGATGCCGCGGGCATAACTGGACGGCCGTCTAAACAAAAATCCAGAGGTGCCAACTTAGACAGGACAGAATACGTTGGAGAATGGGCAACACAGACGGTTGTCGTAGTTTATTTTATTCGAGAAACAAAACAAAGTGGTTTTTTATTCTCGAATTTAAAGTTTCTAACTTCGGGATCGTTGAAGGTAGAGTGAAAATTTCAACAGATTTCAAATCAGCGTAAATTTCTAAGCCAGATCGATATCAAAAACAGTTTTATTATTCAATTATTTACCATTTGATTATTTAATAAATACATAATTATTTATTTAAAGAAAATCACATTTAAGGTGTCGATCTGGTGTCAAATTTTCCGCAGATCTCAAATCCGTTGACATTTTCATTCTGTGTTTAACGATCCCGATTTTACAAAAACGAATTAATCAATGGCAGTCAAAAATGTTTATTTATTTCGCTCCTCTTCGTTCGAATCGTTTGGAGCAGGAAATGAAATCTTGCCGCTACAAGAGAAAAAACGTTCTCCAACTGTTTGAGACCGCTATGACGACAGTCATGGAAATGGCGGCTCCGATCATTTTCGTTACGCTCACAAACAACGCTCTCTAGGAAACCAACACCATGTGTTAGTATAAACAACGTTTTAGTGACGTCACCCACCGATACATCACGGACGCTAGATCACGGCTACGCTTTCTTAGGAAACCGAAGCTTTACCATGTACCAGTCCTCGTAATACAACAGGTTAGACCAGGTTTAAAACGCGTAACCCTCCGTTTATTAATTCGATACTCTTCCAACCGGGCAAACGCGAGCCTCTAAAAATAAAAGAGCAACAAATAATATTACTAACACACTAGTTTTAACCAATCGATACGTTGAAAGCTATAATATGTTAATAATAAAACTCCAAAACATCAGTTGTAATTAATGCAAATATATAATAGCATGGAGAAACATGCAAATAGAATACAACACTTCAATGGTGTGGGCAAAACCATCGTCATATGAGTATCTCATACTGTTTTCATAGTTTGAAACCCACTGAGTATAGATTAAAAATTACGATTATGAAAGCTTTCTGGAATTTAAATAATTGCAGACAGACTTAAGAGCTTTTCATTTCAACCGTGAAGCATTCGATTATATTGCCTGAGGGCGAACGCCGTGAAAATTATCCGTTCTTGCTGTTGAATTTATGAATAGCGATGGGATGGTATTAACATTTTTGTAAGAGACTCGTTGAGTCATAACGTCAATTATTCCAAAAAATGCAGTCAAAATAGAAAGTTATAGGCTGAAGTTCTGTTCCGCATTAAAATCTAAAATCGGTAGTACACTTTTAACGCATATCTGCATTTATACAGCTGTTACGACAATGGAATTGGATTCAATCGATAATCAGGTGGCAATAAACATTCGTAAAAAACTGTTGTTGGGAGAACTAATGATTGTTGAAAAGGAATCCAGCTTTCTGTGTCAAGAATATTTGAATTGGAACAAATGTTACATTGTTTCCTATCGCATTACATTAAACACAATAGTTGAAAATAGCTGTTTTTAATGCTCATAGCGTGTGATATTTAACGTTTCACACATGATGCATTGGTAAGTCCTTAAACATCTACGTAACTTCCGAATGCATATATACAATAGGGTGGGCCGAAAAAACAATTTCAAATCGTAATACCACGGAAAATATCCGAAATTAGGAGACTAAAACGGGGTAAAAAAATTAATAAAATCGGTTCATATCTTCCGGTCGCGCATGTGCTATAAATTTGATAAAAATTGGAAAAATTCACATTTTACGATAATTTTTAACAATTTTAAATTAGCCTCTTCCCGATTGTAATAGCTCGAATTCTTATGTATTAGAACCCCAGAAAATAATGTTTAAATATTATTTTAATCCATCAATATCTTCCGGTCATTGCCTTCAAGGTTAATGAAATTTTGAAAAAAAAAAAAATACAAATAAATGTAAATCGCAGTTTTGAGGGAAAAAAACTAACAACTTGCTGTTTTTTTTAAATTTTTTTATTTAATACAAGTTTAAATGTTTAAAATCAAATTATTTAGTAATATTTTACCATTAGTAATATTTATAAGCAAATTGTTTTAAAGAAAAAACTAAGTTTTTGTGTGAAGAGTTGTAAGTTCAAGAAAACCATGTTGAAACAATTGAACATCTCTTTTTTCATTCATTCTTCGCTGAAGGTACTTTCAAACCTGATTTATGGGCGAAGTTAGGTATGACTGACCATGACAGCAGAGTCGTTCTGATAAAACCATCCCTAGACTAAGCTCCGAAAACTTTCCCTGAGGCTTCTGTCACGAGTTGCACACATCGTTCAACTGCATGTGTGTGAACTAGGGATGCGACATCGATGTCGATGTTTTCAAAACATCGATGTTTTTAACATCGATGTATTGGAGTCGATGTTTTTGTCACATCGATGTTTATACCTTTCGATGTTTTTACGTTGTAGATGTTTTATTTTTAAATGAAAAAAAGGTATCGTTATAAAAATTTTAAAATTAACAAAGTAGCATAATATTTATAATCAGCAAATTGAACATACTTATAGACCAAAGTGGCCGAGAGTGAAGGGCCTGAAAAGTAGGGATGCGACATCGATGTCAATGTTTTCAAAACATTGATGTTTTATAAAAAACATCGATGTATTGGAACTGATGTCACATCACTATTTGCTAAACCAGTTATAAGAAATGGGGTAAAACGTTTAAAGGCACAGAATTTTAAAAACATCGAAAGTTGGGGGGGGGGGGGGCGATGCATTATTAACATCGATGTTTTGCTGTCGATGTAGCATCAGTAGGTGCTAAACCAGTTTTAAGAAATGGGGGGAAAAGTTTAAATTCACTGAATTTTAAAAACATCGATAGTTTGGGTGCGATGCATTATCAACATCGATGTTTTGCTGCCGATGTTGCATCCTTAAGTTACTGAACCAGTTTTAAGAAATGGGGAAAAAAGTTTAAATACACTGAATTTTAAAAACATCGATGTTTTTGGAACGATGTTTTATCAACATCGATGTTTTGCTGTCGATGTCGCATCATTACTCTGGTTCACACATTGCTTTTTTAACACGACGCACTAAAATGCGTGTCGCTATTGAATCAGTTCGCAATGTCCCTTACAGTGGGAAGGTGGTCGGCGTAGTGCAATTCTGTACTGGCTCAGGCGGTTGGCCGATGGTCTGAAAAGCGGCTTTCCGGTGCTTGTTTCGTACTGTGGCTGCATTAACACAAGCGATGAAATTGACTACATTTGTGTAAAATCCGCAGGCTTTTTTTTTATACAAATGTGAAACAAGTGTGCCACGCAAGTTACTTGAAGCAATCGCGGATAAAGCAACTTGAGTGTGTTTTCAGTCGCAGTCATATAATAAGCTGTATCGGATTGCAAAAGTTCGAAATCATACGCTTAATATTCAGAGATCTAAAAACGTCATCTACAAGGTGAACAAGTTATTGATGATCGACACTTACCTCGCCAACTCTGCAGTCGATTACGAAAGTTTCTTTCGGTGTTAATATTTCGGTGTTAGCAAGATCAGACACACGTAATCCAAAGGTTTATTCAGAGGGCAGAAATGAAAGAGTAATTGTATATTAATTAATTTAAGCTTTTTTTAAAAGTTCCATTTATTCAAAGAGTTGCATTTATGCAGAAAGTTGCATTTATGTAGAAAGTTGCATTTATGTTGGTGGTTGCAAATAGGGATGCGACATCGATAGCAAAACATCGATGTTTTGAAACATCGATGTTTAAAATTAAAACATCTATGTTGATAATACATCGACCCAAAAACATCGATGTTTTTAAACATCGATGTTTTTAAAATTCAGTGCATTTAAACTTTTTCCCCCCATTTCTTAAAACTGGTTTAGCAACTTGTGATGCTACATCGACAGCAAAACATCGATGTTGATAATACATCGCCCCCAAACCATCGATGTTCTTAAAATTCAGTGTATTTAAACTTTTTCCCCCATTTATTAAAACTGGTTTAGCAACTTGTGATGCTACATCGACAGCAAAACATCGATGTTGATAATACATCGCCCCCAAACCATCGATGTTTTTAAAATTCAGTGTATTTAAACTTTTTTCCCCATTTCTTCAAACTGGTTTACCAACTATTGATGCGACATCGACAGCAAAACATCGATGTTCAAAATTAAAACCTCGATGTTGATAATACATCACCCCCAAACCATCGATGTTTTTAAAATTCAGTGTATTTAAACTTTTCCCCCCATTTCTTAAAACTGGTTTAGCAACTTCTGATGCTACATCGACAACAAAACATCGATGTTGATAATACATCGCCCCCAAACCATCGATGTTTTTAAAATTCAGTGTACTTAAACTTGTTTCAACATTTTTTATAACTGTTTTAGCAATAGTGATGCGACATCGGCTCCAATACATCGATGTTTTTTTCTAAAACATCAATGTTTAGAAAACATCGACAACGATGTCGCATCCCTACGTTTCAGACCCTTCATCCTTGGTCACTTTGATCTAAAAGTATGTTCAATTTGCTGATTATTAAAATTATGCTACTTGGTTATTTTTAAAATTTTTATAACGGTACTTTTTTCATTTAAAAATAAAACATCGACAACTTAAAAACATCGACAAGTAAAACATCGATGTTACAAAAACATCGACCCCAATACATCGATGTTAAATACATCGATGTTTTTTAAAAAACATCGATGTTTTGAAAACATCGACATCGATGTCGCATCCCTAGTTGCAACTCACTTACAGTACACCCTATGTAAGAGAAAGTTTGGTTTTAGTATATAACATGCAGCGTAGAACGTTTTCAAAAAAGTTGCATTTGTTGCAAAAGTTACCCTAGTAATTACGTAAAGGGGGGGGGGCGAATAGGCAAGGGAAAGAGCCGTTCTGAGACAGTTGAAAAATCTAAGCGAATAGCGCAAAGGTTAATTGACTAGCATCTGTAGAAGTGAAAGCACCACACTTACCGTCGGGAAATCCAAATAAGTATAAAACGCAAGTATGGCACAATTATGGAAAGCGCAACTGATATCTGTGAGTTAATATCACTGCGTGTTTCATTAGAGTCTTTTACATGTAACAGGATGACATTACAGAGTACAATATCGAATTGCATTCGTAAAACTTTATGGACAATAACTTCTTTTACATTTGTAGCACTTAGTTATAATAATGGGCAGTTTCGCTCCCTTGGAAATTAACTTTATTGAATAGCTCCAAATTAGTATCTTGTTATGAGTAGAAAAGTTTATTATCTGGTTCTACAACAGCACAGTGAGGCCATTTCCGTGAAAATATGAGATCATTAAGCTCTTGCTCTGAGATCCCTGATGCAGAAAGCGTAACGTTGCCCCGATAGCAATTATACCTTGACGAAGCTCTTGCTGAACAACGGAATGTAATTCTGAAGTTCATTTAGAAAGTGTAGCTTTTCTGTGAGTACAGTTTGTAATAATTAAGTCCGGAGTGCCAAAAACGTTGGGATTTAAACGCCGAAGTTTGCTGGATTGCAATTCGGTTGACATTGGCGTGAGCGTTTGTGATGTGAAATGACTCGAATAATGTTTCGGGGTAGCTCGATTGGAAGTGTAATGAACTACTGACCAGAGGATTGCGAGTTCGACTTCAAGCAAAGACCGTCGTGTACAAAGAGAGCTGCTTCACATTAAGTCTGTGGTGGTTTCAAATGTCCTCATATTGGCGTGTTGTGGAAGCTTGAAGAGGGTGGGTACCAGCTTGGAGTGTGACCTCGACATCTGACCGTGGTTCCAAATTACTTGGTGTTCTCCTCGGATCTTTCCTTTCGAGGGTAGTCGTCATCTGACCGTGGTTCAAAATTACGAGGTGTTGTCCTCAGTTCTTTCACTTAGGGGATTGATCCCGGACTGTCGTCACTAATCCGTCGTGTTGCTCTAGTACGACGGTAATTAAAATTACCTTTCGAGGGTACATCGTGGACCGTTGTCAATAGCCCGTTGTGTCACTAAAATGCGACAACGTTAATTAAATACTTACCTACCGAATAATGTTTCGAGACATCAGATTACTGATGTGGATGCGGTAGCTCAGTTGATAGAGTCGTTGCTGGACGGTTGCGAGTTATATACTAGATCCAACCTAAACCCGCCGTGTTCGTAGAAGCGGGAATATGTTAAATACGCCGTGGCATAAAATGACATCACGTTTTCGTGGTGTTCATGTTTAAAAATTGGAGTGGGACAGCTCCGGTGTTCAACTTATCATCTGATAGTGGTTCAAATGAGTTCGTAAATAATGTGTATCAATTAAATTATGCATCATGATTGTAAGGCCATTTTATTAAATTATGTTTTTACTAGGAACTTTTCGCAGCTCCGTTTCTTCCCCTATTGATCGCTTTCGGAACTAATTTTTTTTCTAGCCATTCGTTTCCCCGTGCTTGAATTGTATACCAAGCAGATTTGGGGTTCTTATGACCATTGTTTTTTTTCTCCACAGCATGCTGAATATAGATACTTTAATTATAACTTGCCCCTCTGTATATGTGTTCATAAAATATAAATAACGTTTTATTTTTCTAGAATAGGGGAAAATGTCGTACCTCGGGACAGTTTTAAACAGATATTTTTCCTGAGGCTATAATGTAGCTGCAGTTTGTTCTTACCATCAACTATTTACATTCATTTCTTTTGGAAGAATTTGACATTTTTTTATTTATTTGTTCCTCGAACACAAACTGTTTTATAAATTGGTTTCCTAATCCATGTCCATCATGTTGTATCTTGGAATACATATTACTTTTTGTTTTTTTGAAGTAGACAACAAAATAAATCAATTCCACACACACGAAATTACGTATTTATAAAACATTACTCATATTTTCAACATTTTATCGTTTGGCAACACTGACGCCCGCTGTTTTAGTGTTTGTGTTGCTGTGATTCGCTGTAACTTAGTGGGCTGAGTGGTATACCGGTCAACATAATTAAACAACCTAATATTCACAAATAATTTGTATTTATTTTACAAGAAAGAACTATATATAGACTACATTACAATTGACATTTGTATATCTGCGTACAACATTTGCAACATTTAAATTTTGCGCTGCAAAACAGGCAAATATTCAACGGCCGTGGACCCATAAACGAGCACTATAAAACAAAGACCTGCTTAGCTCTCCAGCAGATCTATTTGTCACCAGATTTTTAAAGGAATTAGTTAAAAACTACCTCACTCAAAACTAATGTGAATGCTGTCGAAGACCATCTGCTCAGATCGGGCAGATAAAAGGGGCTTAAAAATTTTAGAAAACTTAGACTCCAACTAAGAAGGCGTTACAGATACAAAGCAAAGAATAAAAAAAAATATTAGCTTGCTACGAAGAAATTTCGTGAAAAAAAAGAAGGCATTGTGTCGTGAAACAAATTTGTTAGATTTTATGAAGCCATCGACATCGATATAACTTTTTTACGTAGCACTTTAATTTTTTTAATAATTCGTTTTTTTAATATCATACAAAGAACTGCCATTTTATTAAATATTTTTTTAACAAGTGTTTTTGTTAGTCCTTGATTACAATATACAGAGGCAGTTCACACATTTTTTAGACAATGTATATTGTATTCACAAAACTAAATTACATAAAATTCTTATGTTTTAAATGTTCTATTTGATAGCCCTAACTCTTAACTATCTTTCGACACATTAATTTATAGGATAATAATGCCTTTTAAAGTGTCAGAAGAAGTATTATTTCCCATTCCTCCTGAACAGCTTTCCAGAGTCCTGTAAGGGTTGTGCGTCGACGTATGGATAATGTAGATTTTAAAAGTCCGAAAGCACAAAAATCCACAGGTGATACATCGAGAGATTTAATAGGGATATCGGTGAAGGGTATGACCTTGATACCGGTTTTATGTTTCATTTCTCTTACAGTGGATTTTGATGTGTGACTGCTAACTTTGTCTTGATGGAGTTCCACAGATTGATGGCACTGTGGGTAAAGCGATGGTATTTCATTCAGAAAAATTGGCGATAAAATATTTTCCTGATAGTATTTGGAGTTAATCTTGACATTTTTTCCACTCTCTTTATTTTTAAATTACCATTATATGAAAAACCAGCAACAATCATGAATCCCTTAGAAAAACTTTCTTTCGATTCTGTAAACCATGTACTTAATTTTTTTCTCCTCTTTTTATGATAATAAATGGCTTTTTTTTGCTGCAATTATTTAAATTCACCCATAATTCATCTATTGTGATAATTTT
Organism: Metellina segmentata; assembly: GCA_947359465.1. Classification (NCBI taxonomy): domain Eukaryota; kingdom Metazoa; phylum Arthropoda; class Arachnida; order Araneae; family Tetragnathidae; genus Metellina; species Metellina segmentata. The sequence goes on from OX375882.1 coordinate 78,092,613, forward strand.
TTCCCATTTTTTTGGGGTAAGTGTTTCTCATATAGAATTCGGCAGCGTGTCCTGCGTTCAGCGATATGCTTTGGAGAAAGACGAAGCACATTGCGTTTTTTCGCTTTCTTAAGATTTAAATCAACGTTTATCATTTTGTTTACAGTGGACACCGATCATTTCAATAATTTTGCAACTGTCCTTTTAATAGGGAGATTTTCTTTTAACATTAAACAACGTACCTTTGCAATAGTCGAAGATGTCCGTTTCTTCCTTGGAAATTTGTTTGAAATTTTTATCCCACTTGAAGCTCCAATTTGACGTTTTTTTTTCCTTTTTTGTTGACGATGTAACCTATCGACGCTTTAGATATCACAAGACCATCACTCTCACATCGTTTTTGGGTAACGGAATATGAATATTTCTCTTCGGAAAGAGCATAAATATAGCCTTCGAACCACTGCTTCGTTAAAAACGCTATTTTGAATAAAAAGAAAGCTCTCAAGTCGCAGACGATAATTTTGACTTTTAGAAACATTGTACAACTGCAATTATTTCTTTTGCAGCAAATGATTTTTTATTACCGCTAACCAAAATCGTCTAAAAAATGTGCGAACAGCCTCTGTATTTACTTACCAGAGTACTTTTTTCAATTAGTTGTTTAGCAATCACAACAAACACCTGTGAAATGTCAATCTTTGTGAGAAGGTTCTGTGGTGGCATATGTTAAACTACAATGTGTTATATTTGTACTTATTCAAAAGGATTGGTAATTTTTAATTAACGGCGTATGAGAGAATCTCAACGGGCTATTGACGACGGTCCAGGATCTATCCCCCAGAGAAAAGATCCGAGGACAAACACCACGTAAATTTGAACCAGTCAGATGACGAGTAAATACCTCAGCTGGCACACCAATCTTCAAACTTCCATACCAAACCAACGTGAAGACTTTCGGACACGACAGATTTAAAGTGCACCCACCGCCTCTACACCATACGGTTACAAACATCCATGCACTGACCCGGATTCGAACTAGGAAAAATCCGGACTATCACCTTTACCACCAGACCGGTTGGTCGGCTTACTCAAAAGGAAGCAGAACAATAAAAACAGTTTCAATATACAACTGTCCCAACGCACGACACTTTCGATTCGATTTTTATTCCTAATACGATTTTTACTTTCGATTGAATTCAAAGCTCAATTCCTTACAATGTTTGAATCTTTAAGTCCAATAAGAATGAGTGATTCCACATTCTGACCAAATAGTTTTAAAAACAGTATTATAAATTTGTTAAATCCATAACAGCCACTATACAATCAAATATAAAAGGCAGTTTAAAATAGGACTTACCGTCAATCACAGCAATTCGTGGGCAGAAACGTCAATTTTAAACAACGGTTATCAAGTCAAATTCAGCTCACAGCAATAATTTAGATCAAAAATGCTTCTTTACCCAAATGGCATATGTCCCAGTAACATCTCCAAATAATTTATGCACCCAATTTCTTCAATTGTTCCCCCTTCCTTACGAACAATACAATAAATTCAGTCTTCAAAGATCCTAGGAAAAATATTAATTTATATTTACGAGCACGTAATAAATCTCCAATAGACGGCAAATAATGGATAGATAATCGTCGAAAGCTAGCGAGGGCATTCAGATATTGCTCGGGAATTTTATGGCATTGTTTCGGAGAGATAAAGCTCCCACGCATAAGCAATGGTAGAATAACTCAAAATGAGTTCAGTTCCAAGTTTGAGTTGGGTGACAAATCGTCTTCATTACTTCTGAGACATTAACTCTTTCAACAAAACCGTGGAATATCGCTTCGTGAAATCTTTGCAGTGTAATTACTTTGCGGGGATGTGCGTCCACGTGTGTAGTGCGGTGTATTTTTTAAATCGAGAATACTGGTCGTTGAATTACCCGAGATGAGAATGCATCAGCAATTAGTTGCTTTCGTAGGGAAATGATTTCCTTTCACTAACTAGAAATAGACTTAGAGGAGAATATCGTTCTTTGTGTCTCAACAGTACACAACTAAGATCTTACAATCTCTCGTTTCTCAACATCATGCCTTGGTTTATGGCATTTTTACATTCTTTTTTTTTAAACTTTCTCGACTGGTTTATCAGCCTTGCCGAGCAATCCTCCTCATTCTATCCTTTAATACGATGTCTTGAATTATTAAGATGTATATTTGGGGAAGTGGATCTCTAGCTCAGGTGTGTGTTTGAAAATTGTGTGTCTTGAATTCAGCTGACCGTGTTTCAAAATTGTGTGTTTTTTTTCCTAGTGTGACGCTGCTATCGTCACGATCGCTTAAGTTAAGTTTAGAAAGATTCTGGAATAGAAACCCGTGTTATTACCATTCTCAGCAACTGAAAATCAAACACCAGTGATCACTTATTTGACTTTCCCAGACTATTCCGGATCACCCTTTGGCCTTTCTACTCCTTTTGATACTTAAATCACGGGATTCTCCCTGATTATCTCAAGGTCAAGGGCATAGGTGTAATACATCACGAGTTCGGATCTTTGTTTCTTAACCCCCTAATCTAATTAAGTTCTGAGTTCATCTGGGGGACGTGGGAAACAATTGATAGATAACAGCGTGTTAGTAATCACTGGAAGCTTCTATAACAAACATGGTACCCCCATAAAAAGGGTGGTGCTGATTTGAATATAGAGCAAGAGGCAGAAAAGAAATAGAGAGAGAGTGAGAGCCATACCCAGCAGGCACGTCTAGGCCTATAGTAGCAGGATGGAAACAGAATATACATCATTGAACAGGACGTTGGCAGGTGGGGTTCTATATCCATATTCTATCCGTTATTATAACTATATTTATCTTAAGCTGTAGAGAAATGCTCGTTATTTCAGACAATAAATAATACTTCTTAAACTTTGATTTGTTCTTGAAGCACGCACCACCGCGACACTAGGATCTGTACTTTGGGGGTTTGATTCCGGACTGTCGCTAATAGCCCGTCGTGTTCCTCTTGTGCGACGTTAAATATATACATATCCTTAAAATGTATATACTTGTCATTTCATGTTTCAAATGTATATAGTTGACGCTAGGGATGGGTTATCGATGCGATGTTTTCAAAACATCGATGTATTTACCATCGATGTATTGGAGCCGATGTATTTTAAACATACATGTATATACTTGTCGATGTTTTTACGCTGTCGATGCTTTATTTTTAAATGAAAACAGTATCATAATAGTAGCATATTTTTCATCATCAGTAAATTGAATATACTTTTAGACCTAAGTGTCAAAGGGTGACAGGTCTGAAAAGGACGATTATAAAACGGGAACGTTGCTCCTAGCAACGAGACCAATGGCAATCAACAACCAATCAGAGAGCTTGGACTTAGGGGTTCGACATCGATGTCAATGTTTTCAAAACATCGTTGTTTTATAATAACATCGATGTATTCACCATCGATTTATTGGAACTGATGTTTGTTTAACATCTATATTTTTACACTGTCGATGCTTTTGCGTTATCGATGTTTTGTTTTTGAATGAAAAAGTACCATTGTAAAAATTAAGAAACATAACAGTGCAGCTAAGTATTTGTCAGTGAAGGCTACATCCGTCCTATCGGAAAGAGTCTTTTCCCTAACTGGTGGGATACTTAGTAAAAAAAGAAATCGGCTTGAGGTGGAGAAAGTTAACCTTCTCTTTTTTTTTACGAATTGTATATAACATACATTGGGGAGTATAATAATTACAGGCCACAATATTTTTTTTATTTACAGTGAATAAAAATAATTTTGTTATGTTTTCCTCATAAGTTGATAAATAAGTAATAATACCTAACAATAATTATTCTTATGTACCTATCTACTTATAGTTTGTAGTTCCTATGCCAAATTGTTGTAAATATTATTTTCTTATATTATTCAATTTGAAAATAAGATTTGTTAATTGTTTACATAGACTGCGTCATCTATCTTCTAAAATTTATAGAGTAAGGGTTTCAGAACAATGGGATTTTAGAGTCAGTTGTTTATTTTTTGAAGATGTAAAGGTTAGAACTAAACCACGATAACTTGAAAAAACCCTGATATTCCTGGGAAATACATAATTTTTTTAGGGTTCTTTTACAAACACCAATAGACGAAAAGTATAGCCACAAAAGTAACTAATTGATGCCTTGTCAGAAAACTTGAAAATATAGGCTATTTTTGTAAATTATATGAAATTTCCCTCACAACGCCACTTAAATTAACATGTTTTTTTTTTATGAAACTCATTTCTACTTGATATATATTAGTCGAGACAGCAAAATATGTAAAATTATCAAAATTATTGTCCTAGTAAGAGACCTTCTTGCAGCCAAATCAAACGACCATAGGTTGGTAGGTAGGTAATTAACGTCGCACTGGAGCAACACAAGGAGATACAGATGACGGTCTGGGATCTACCTTAAAAGGAGAGATTCAAGGACAACTACTCGCCATTTTGAACCACGGTCTGATGACGTGGTCAGCACCTGATCTGGTACCCTACTCTCTAGACATATATTCCAACATGAGGACATTCAAGGCCACGACTAATTTTTCATGGCCAAGCTCCCGCGATCCCGACTGTCTTAGTTTGAATTAAGTTTTGAACTCACAATCTACTGGAGTTACTAATCCCGTACGTGGTAGCCCGGTTAGGAGGGTTACGAACTTGAAACCTACAGATTTTTTTAGTTCAAATCCAACTAAAGACCGTCGTGTACAAGGGGATTGTTCCACGTTATATATGGTCGGGGCCTCAAATATCCATACGTTGTGTGAAGTTTTGGAGAGTGGGGTAATGTCAGATCTGATCTTGTCATCTGACCGTGGTTTAAAATTACTAGGAATTGTCCTTGGATCGTCGCCAATAGCCCACTGTGTTGCTCCAGTGTGACTTTAATTAAACACCGACCTCCATTTATTCTTCCAACCGGACAAAGGAGTGTTTGCAATTGGAATATATTTTTTGTTAACCAGTTGTTTTGACCAGGTGCCTTGTGATTATCAAAATAGACCATCTCGTCATTACATACTTAGCCAAAGAAAAAACACGTTAACCCACAAAAACTCAATTATTGCCAAATATTCAATGAAAGTTGAAAAACATCATCTATACGAAACAAGTAACAATCAAAGGGAGAAAAAACCAACCACAATATAGTGTCAAACCGTTTGGGCCATACTTGTCTTTTCGTTCCTGGCAATAACCCCGCCAAACAGTTTGACAAGGCAAAATTTCTAAATGGTACAAATATAGTTCTGTGGATATTTTTGTTGGTTGTTTCCTTTGATAATTTCTTGTTTCGTCCAGATGATGTTTTTCAACTTTCCTTTCAATATTCGGTAACAATTGAGCTTTCGGTGGTTAACTTGTGTTTTTCTTCTTGGCTAAGATTATGATGACGGTATTAATTTCTGGTCTGTTTTGATAATCATTAGGTACCTTGTCAAGAGCCGCCCAAGCGGTATAGTGGATAAAGCACACTGGTCCCACGCTTTGGGTTCGTGGTTCGATTCCGAACTAGGGCAACTGCCCTAGGGCTAGTTGTATGGGATGTCCGAGGAAGAAGTCAGACACCCGCCCAAGTGGTTCCTCACCAAAACGTGGATAACTGCACCCCCTATGTCTTTACCAGTGATCAATATTTGTGTGTTTGTAAAATAAACTGTATTCTTCTTCTGTGTCTGTCCTACTTCAGATCACTGGGCCTGATCTTGTGTTTCACAGTTCAGGAGACACACGTCAACAACAGCAACCTTGTCAAGACAACCCCCAGGAGGGTTAATAAAAAATATATTCATATTGCTTGCACTATTTTGTCCTGTAAATAAAAGACAGGACACTTTAGAGAACGTGATCAATACAAAAATATATTGTGATCGACTGCAGCAAGGATATAAAATGCCAATAGGGTCTGCATTCACGATTTTGTTGGTGCCGGACCTCTGAAGGTGGAGGGATTTCAAAGTAGTGTTAAATTGCTTTTACTACACAATAACCTTATTGATAAAATAACCACATTTTTGTTAACTGAATCCATGAGCTATCTCAACCTTTAGAAACATTCCATTGCTTATTTCCACAGAATCCTTTGGATATAATGTATCGTTCCTTTACTTAAAAACAAATCTCTTAATGAAATTGGGCAGCGGTGGCAACAATGGAAGAATAAGGATTCGCAACTGGTGGGGTGTGAAGTGAATTCCAGTCCAACCAAATATCCTCGTGTACAAGGGGTCCTGAGGCACATTATATCAGTTGTTTCCTCAAATGTCCTCACGTTGGTGTGGTGTGGAATTTTGGAGATTCGAGTGCCAACTCAAGCGAAACCTCATCATCTGATCTCCTTAAAGAGGGCTTCCAGTTAAGGTTTTACCTCGTCATCTAAAGGCTGTTGGAAAGAACGAGGGGTTGTCCTCGGATCTTTTCCTGACTATCGTCAGTATCCCATTGTGATGCTCCAGAGTATGTCCTTCATCACCACGTATTTTTCAAACACGGTCTTATGACGAGGTAACAACCAAGTTAGCACCCCACACTCCATACTTCCAAACCAAGGCCACATGAGGACATTTTATGGCACGACATATTTAACGTGCACCAGTCCCCTTTGTACACGATGGCCTATGGTAGGATTCGAACTCGCAACCCTCCGGTTGGTAATTTGATACTCTTCCAACCGGAATTACCCCGGCACTCTCTTTCCTTTGAATAGAATCCTTTGATTATCTCTAATTGCTCATTTCCCTGGAATAAAATGCTTTGAAAACATTCAATTGACAAAGAAGATAAAAATTATTTAGAAGTCACGAAGGGAAAATAGAGTGTTGCAAGGGGCATTTGTGGGTGTGTGAGAGGATTAGTTTTCCCCTAAGAGAATTAAAGATATTACTTTTTCAGGTCTGGTAGGGTCTTTAACCCTCTCTACAGGTGAGACTTTTAGGTGAACAATTTTAAGGGGGTCTAAAACTCAAAATGTGAAAAAAAGTTCTATTTTTTTTTATTATTAATATCTTAAAAAGTAATATAGATAGTTCAGAATAAAATTACACCTAAATTTTGTTTAAACCATCAGTAGAACCGGAAATACTCAGGTTTTTACTAAACATGACAGCTGCAAATCAAATGAGCCTTTATAATTTTAAATACTATTTTTCTCGTTTAGTGTTAAATGGGAATTCACTAGTGAAAATGGATATAACTTAAAAAATACCTGTCATAAATGAATGGAATTTTCTACATTTAGTTTTCAAATATATTTCTTTCATGTGTCTTCAGCAATTGTGTGTGCGTATATATATATATATATATATATATATATATATATATATATATATATATATATATATATATATATATATATATATACAGGGTGTTTCAGTGGACCGTTTCAGAACTTCTAAGAGGGGTAGGGTACATCCTGACGAACCAAAATCATATACCAATAGGCAGTCAGAAATGCTTTCCTGACGCGGTAGATGGCGTTGTGCGAAAATCTCGAGCTTTCGTGTAGGGAATCTTCATTTCACACAAGAACACCAAGTTAGTAGGATGGATGATTACACGATCGCAGAGTTAGCCGATATGCATTTGGTGTACGGGGCTGCAAATTGTAGTGGGCCAGCCGCACAGCGTTTGTACGCGGAACGATATCCGACGAGGCGCATCCCCAGTCATAATTTCTTTGCAAGACTGCACCAGAGGTTAGCTGAGACAGGTTCATTAGAAAGAGCTGACAGGGACAGAGTAAGAACAGCACGGACTGCAGACGTCGAACAGAATGTGCTGCAGCATGTACAGGGGAATCCAAGAACGAGTACACAAAGTGTAGCAAACGCAGTCGGGGTTTCCCATTGCAGCGTCTGGAGGATTCTCCGAGAAGAAGACATGCATCCGTTTCACGTGCAGCGTGTCCAGACACAGCAACCGGAGGATTATGCACCTCGTATTGCTTTCGCACAGTGGTACCTTGGAAAATGTGCTACAAATCCCCTTTTTCCTGCTGAAGTGTTGTTTTCCGATGAGGCATCATTCACAAGGGAAGGAATTTTCAACACGCATAACGACCATATCTGGGCGGTCGAGAACCCGCATGCAATACGACGTCGTGCAGCACAGATTCGATTTTCGGTCAATGTATGGGCCGGTATTATGGGAGATCACCTCATCGGACCTTATTTGTTACCGTCTCGTCTAACCGGACCTAACTACTTGCTCTTTCTGCAGCAAGTATTGCCACAACTTTTGAGAGATGAACAGATTTCTGCATCGACGCAACAGACAATGTGGTTCCAACACGATGGAGCCCCTGCCCATTATAGCGGAGATGTTCGTAACTACCTGGATGTCACATTTGGTCAGCAGTGGATCGGACGTGGTGGTCCCGTGCGTTGGCCTGCTCGGTCACCCGACCTATCATATCTTGATTTCTATTTCTGGGGTCATCTGAAATCGCTAGTTTATGACACCCCTGTTGACAATGTTGAGGAGCTGGTTGCAAGAATTGCAGTAGCTGCCGGATAAATTCGAGATATGCCTGGAGTATTCCAGAATGTTTGGATGTCCATGCGTCGGAGATATGAGGCGTGCATTGTAGCCCGTGGAAGAAACTTCGAACACTTACTTTAATCCATGTACCTTTTGCTTCTTTTCATGTATTATTAAAACGATTTCTCACTTACGGTCTCTTTTCTTTACGGAGCTTCTGTGTACAACACCGCTTCAGGAAAGCATTTCCGACCCCACATTGCTATATGATTTCGAGTTGTCAGGATGTACCCTACCCCTCTTAGAAGTTCTGAAACGGTTCACTGAAACACCCTGTATATATATATATATATATATATAACAAAAAAGACTTCAGGATGGGACTTAATCAATTATTTGGGAAAAGCGACTTCCAACATTTTGTCATCTGTGCACAGATTTATAGTATGAACTTTTAGAAGTTAATTAATGTAAAAATGAAGTGATTTGTTATAAAATATTTTAAGATATATCCATTTTGACCAACGTACAAATTGTGACATTTTTAAATTTTAATAAAAAAATTCTAAAGTTTTGATAACATAATATAGTTATTATAATTGAAAAATACAATGTATAGCTACAGAAAAAATTTCAGAACAAAAACTTTAAAATTGAAGATTTTAGAATTTTATGTCCCGGACCCCCTTTAAGACAGAAATAAAGTCAAACTGGATAGATTGGTGGGTAAAGAAATGCTAAATAAATACAGCATAGATATGCGATACAGCTATCCGTCACTTGATTCTGGATGGATAGCTGTATTGCAGTGCTAATGTGATTGGAAAAAATGAAGTACAACTAACAACACATCGCATTAACCTTATTCATTTTGCATATACACTTACAAATCGGAGAACCTGCTCCGATTGTTCAACTTGCCATTGAATTTTTACTTTTCGACACATTTCGGCTGAATGTAGAGCTTTCAATAACCATAAACAAGTCCGATTTGAAGTTTCAATTCCAACCCTAAAGGACCTTTTAGGAAGTCCATACAGTGAAAATTTGTTTTTATTTATCTCTAACATTAGTGTTGTCCCATTCTGCATATAGACACTTGCAGATCGTAGAACCTGCTCCGTTTTGTTCAACTTGCTATTGCATTTTTACTTTTCGAGACATTTCGGCTGAACGTAGAGCTTACGATAACCATAAACAAGCCCGATTTGAAGTTTCAATTGCAACCCTAAAGGACCTTTTAGGAAGTCCATACAGTGAAAATTTGTTTTTATTTATCTCTAACATCAGTGTTGTCTCATTCTGCATATAGACACTTGCAGATCGTAGAACCTGCTCCGTTTTGTTCAACTTGCCATTGCATTTTTACTTTTCGACACATTTCGGCTGAATGTAGAGCTTTCACTAACCATAAACAAGTCCGATGTGAAGTTTCAATTCCAACCCTAAAGGACCTTTTAAAAAGTCCATACAGTGAAAATTTGTTTTTATTTATCTCTAACATCAGTGTTGTCTCATTCTGCGTATAGACACTTGCAGATCGTAGAACCTGCTCCGTTTTGTTCAACTTGCCATTGCATTTTTACTTTTCGACACATTTTGGCTGAATGTAGAGCTTTCAATAACCATAAACAAATCTGATTTGAAGTTTCAATTACAACCCTAAAGGACCTTTTAAAAAGTCCATACAGTGAAAATTTGTTTATATTTATCTCTAACATCAGTGTTGTGAGTTTTATTTTAATATTATTCATTAGGCTAGTCCCAATTCAAAATTGTAAGCACATGAATTTCATCCGCCTTTATTTTGTCAAGAGTTTTTTCTCTTGTGTCTGCGCTTGTGCTTTTACGTCATAAAAATCCAACCTGCAAACAATCCCACCCACAAATCAAGCCGAAAACTATTCTACATTTATGCATCAGTCCAACTGAAATCCCAAGCATCCGCATTTTCCATTCACGTTCCATATCCCAAAAGGCATATTTGATTTACAGAGCAAGGGAATTACGGCCCCCGACAAATCTTCCGCAATCATAAATTCTTAAACTCAAGAAAAGGTCTCCTTTCGTGGTCCTAATTGTCCGCTTGACCAGCCGCTGCACTTTCAGACCCAACGCTCCATTCGTCTCCGATGTGGTCAGTGATATATACGGTTCCATTATTCGCTGGCAGACGCTGACCTACTTTGGTCCATTCATGTACGCGCTTTTGCATGCAGATTCTATTACAAAGCCGGAGAGGTTGGTCAAATTCAGTTGTAAGTCTGAAGGCTCATATACATTTCCGTAAGCCGTATTCGAGGAGAGGATTAGCTTGGGAAATAAGTGGATATTTCAACGCCAGATATCAGTATTCTTTGTAAACTCGGGTTGAAACTACTAGAATATAAAACAGTGATTTCAATTTCATGGCAGATATGAGGCTATCAGCAAAAGTGACCTGACTCACAAAACCTCGAAAATTTTATTATTACCTTCCATAAGACTTTTTTTTAATGTGCAGGTTCTAGACTTCTAACATTACAAAATTACTTGTTGATTACTGAAAATCCAAATTTTAGAATTTCAAATTATATTGCGGGTAAATGCTAATAAACTATGAATGTAAATAATTAGTATAATAACTACTATGCCTAAAATAATAACAATATAATGAAAATAAACTATGCAATAAATGTTGCCAAGAAAATCGCATTAATTTCCATTGGGTAATTGGTAATTTTAGTTAACGTCGTACTAGAGCAACACAACGGGCTATTGACGACGGTCCGGGATCAGTCCCTTAAGGGAAAGATCCGAGGACAACACTTCGTAATTTTGAACCACGGTCAGATGACGAAGCAACACCTGAGCTGGCACCCCACTCTCCAAACTTCCACGCCAACCCAACGTGAGGACTTTCGGCCACGACAGATTTAAGGTGCACCAGCAGCCTCTACACCATACGCTTACAAACATCCATGCCCAAACCCGGATTCGAACCAGGAACCTTCCGATCTAGAGGCTAACATCTTAACCATTATACCGGTTGGTCGGCAAATTTCCATTGGGTAAGTAGGTGGGTTAGATCATTCTTGCTGTGGCAATTCGTAAATTTGGTAATTTTTGATTAACGCCGTACTAGAGCGCAACACAATGGGCTGTTGATGACTGTCCGGGATCAATCCCTTAAGGGAAAGATCCCAGGACAACACCTCAGTAGTATATGGGCTTCTTGAGCGTCCAATTCAAGATGGCCGCCGTTTGTTTACATTTAGGAGAAGAAATAAGATAACGTTGTTGGGGGGAGATAATGATTTGTGGTGATTACTGATAAGAATTGGGTTGTCTTGTGTTTACATTTTTGGTGGGTGAGAGGACGTCATGTTGTTGATCGTGAGCTTTCATAGTGTTGAAGGACTGGTAGCGCCATCTGGTGGTGGGATGAGTAATCGTATTATTGGAATTTAAAAAGGATATTCTTGGATTCGAACCGAGGACCATGGGATTCGTAGGAAAGAACGCTATCCGTTGAGCTATCGAGCAGTTTTGAGAAGGGTGTGTTTAAATGTAGCGTTTGCTTTTTCTCAGTTTGGGACTTCCTACCTCCGGAAATTCCTGAGATTTGTCTGGCCACTGCGTGTCGTAAACAAATATTTTTATTATTTATCTTTAAATTCAGATTTTATCTGCTTAAAATATAGTGTACTCGTTTATTTTTTGTGGTTTTTGCCCACCAATGTCTAATGACTGAATATTTGTAAGTAATAATTTCGAAGATAAATAAAATTGTTTAAATATTTGTATTTACAATCTACTACTAACCTATCTGACCATACCCAACTAATAAAGTAGCTTACATTACATTAATGCTCTTACATTACGTTTTTTTAAATGTGCACCTAAAACATAATCTGTGCACCTTGTTCACCTGTATTAAAAAATCTATTTCGAGGCCTGCTCTACACCATACGCTTACAAACATCCATGCCCTGGCCCGGATTCGAACCAAGAACCCAGTCTTGCTGTGATAACCTCATATAGGTTAATTACTAAAATCAGGGTGGCTACAAAAAATTAAGTAAAAAGTTCCCTGAGTTTTCCCTGATTTCCAGAGTATTTTTCATGAAATTCCCTGAGTTTCTCCATTCGTTCGCTGAACAATTCTTCGGTAATAATGATAAACTTTACACTTGATGAACTGAAAAACTATAGACTGATAGATGAATAAAAATAATATAAGTAAAAAATATTTTTCTGTATTCCATAACAGACCAAATAATATAAAGTTATAGATAGAATATTTAATTTTACATTTTTAACTATTTTGATGTGTTTGCAAAAACAGCCATCAGCTTCTGAATCCGTCAATGGCGCAAGCGCTGGGTACATCTCTACTAATATAAAATGAAGTGTTTGTCTGTCTGTCCTGACGAATCTATGGCACTTACAATAGTTAAATTTGGCACACATGTGGTCCGAAGTTTTTGCAATTTTTCTATCGCGCCCGAATTTTAAAATTTAATCTAAAACATATAAAAATGAATTAATGGGAATTGAATTATTATTATTTTCCTTAGAATGGCATATGGTATAAAGACATGACATTCTAAATTTATTTTTTCCGTTTCCGTTAGATTTTATCAACAACGATTTTAGCGGGCGAACAAAACAAATAAAGTTTTAACTGGAGTTATGTAGTTCTTTTTTCTATCTCCTAAATCGTTAAAGATAGAAGAAAAATTTCAACTGTTTTCAAATCTGCGGAAAATTTTACAACAGATCGATACCTAAAAACATGATTTTCTTTAAATACTAGGGGGCTCCGCCCCCTGCTCGCTTACGCTCGCCAACCCCCGGGGATTGCTGCGCAATCCCATTTGGTTTGCTTCGCAAACCAACACTCCTTTCACAGATGTCATTTGGTTTGCTTCGCAAACCAACATTCCTTTCACAGAGTGAAACTATCTGAATAATTCGTATTATGCTGATTTCACTTTCCGGTACATGACGTCACAGCGAGGGCTTCGCGCCCTGCTCGCTTACGCTCGCCGACCCCGGGGATTGCTACGCAATCCCGTTTGGTTTGCTTTCTCAAACCAATACTTCTTTCGCAATTGATTTCACTTTTTTTTGCTTTAACACTTAATGCACCCTAAACTAATAGCCGCATCAGTAAAAAATCTTCTGTATCTTGTTCCCTGTACAATTTTAAGTAAACAGTGTTAATATCAATACATTGTACTTTGTCGGTAAACTGTCTTGAGAACAGAGGGAAAAAAGCGAGCCTTTTTCCTCGCCAAATAAAAAGAAATCGTTTTTATGGCAATTGTTGCTACGATAAATTTGATATCTGGCAAACCCGATAGTAGAAAATGCAACCCACTGCTGTTTGCCGAACCAGCTATGCGAACTGAAAAATACGAAATTTGTGTCACCAACTTTTGATTGCATCGAATTTATTTATGAACCAATTTTTAAAATAATTGTACCGTAAGAAAGAGTACATTGTGAGGTATACTGCAATATTTTTAAAATTAAAAACTAACAGTAATACTATATAGATATGACCATTTTAGTTTTGTATCGGAAGTTACGATCTGAAAGTTCCGAAAATTGTATGACCTACTTTTAATTGCATCGATTTTGTTTATTAACCAATTTGAAAAATAATTGTACCATAAGAAAGAGTGTAATATAGTGTATTCAGTGATGTTCTCAAATTTAAAAAATAATGGTTTTTGCCGTAGACATAATGGTTTTAACAAAACGTAGCGAAAATATCCGAAGATTCCGAATTTTGTATCACGAACTTTTGATCGCATCCAATTTAATTATTAACCGATTTCAAAAATAATAGTACCGTAAGAAAGAGTATATTCTGAGGTATACTGCGATATTTTAAAAATTAAAAACTAATAGTAATTAGATATAGATACGGCAGTTTTAAAAAAAAGTAACAAAAATGTCCCGATTTTTCCCGAATTTCAAAAAAATATTATCAAGAACCACATTTAAATTTCAAAAAAAACTCGACGAGCTGCAAAAATTTACGTTGAGAGGTACTCTTAAAAAAAAACTCACGACTAAAGACTGAAATTTTGAATGTGTTTTGCTCACTCGCGGAAGAAATTTCACTTCTTCAACTTTAACACTTAATAAAACCTAAACTAATAGCCGCATCGGAAAAAAATCTTAATAATTATCCAGGGAATACGATGAAGAACAAAGCATGTTAATTTCATATTTTTCCGATCAGTACTTTCTCGGGAAACCGTCTAAGAATGGAGCTAAACAACAAAAATTTCAATTCTTCGGCGGCGGCGGCGGTAACTTTTTTTTAATATAGAGAGAAATAATTTTTAAATTGTAACTTTTATATTTTTTCCAATACTAATTTGGCCGCCGGCGCCGTGAAGAATTCAACCTTCGTTCATTTTGTTTTCCTGAGCAACGGATTCGAGTAAAGCAAAACAGATAAAAAGTTATGACTGGCGTTCTTCATTGCTTTTTTCTATCTCAGCGATCGTTAGAGATAGAATAAAAGTTTCAACGGTTATGAAATCTGCGAAAAATTTCACATCAGATCGATACCAAAAAATAAAATTTTCTTTAAATAAATAGTTTTTAAATTGTAATTTTTATATTTTTTTCCAATACGAATTTCGCTGCCGAGAAGAAAGACCTTCGTTTGATTCGAGATTCATTCATTTTGAAAAGTAACGGATTCGGGTGAAGCAAAAGAAATAATTAAAGTTATGACTGGAGTTCTACACACACACACAGTGCTTTTTTCTAACTCAGCGATTGTTTAAAATAAAATGAAAATATCAACGGATTTCAAATCTGCGGAAAATTTTACACCAGATAGATACCTTATACGTTTGACTTTCTTTTAATAAAAAATTTTTCAATTAAATATTTTTATTTTCATAGGAGATTGTGACGTCACGCCGATTTGCAGACGATTTTGGCCGCATTTGACAGTGACGAATCCATCACGACAAGAACTGTAACGGACAACGCAAACTTTTCAAAAAAAACACCCGAGTTCGAAAATTTTCGAAAAAAATAAGAATTTCTAACACATATGTATTAAAAAACATATGCATAATCTAAATGAGTACTTTTTCGTTAGCCGGGCCCAACTTTGAACCAAAATCAAAATCGCCAATCTAGGTATTTTAGAAAAAAAATGAATTTTTTTTTAAATGTTGATTTAATTGGAACCGGATGTTTAACTTTTGTAGGTTTTTCCGGCCGTTAGTATTTTTTAAAGCCGCAAGGCACTACGTTCCTATTATTGACATTAGGGAACGTGGCACAGCTGTAGACTTCGGTTACAGGATTTCCGGCCTTAACAGGTTAAATAAAACAGTATACAATGTATACGTTTCTCTTTTTTTCAACTCTTTTGCAACTCTTTTTTTCTGGATGTTTACGTAAAAAATACACTTCTCATTTTCGGAATGAAAACAAAATTGGCGACATTTTGATTTTGGTTCAAAGTGGCGCCCGCATGGCTAAAAACTTCCCTGAGTTTTCACTGATTTTTCCAGAAAATGATTCTTCCCTGAGAAATCCCTGATTTCCCTGAATTCCCGGTTCTGTCGCCACCCTGTAAAATTCTACACGACAGCCAACATTGAAAAAATATTTTTTTTTTTTGCTCGTCATCTGACCGAGATTAAAAATTACGCTGTGTTGTGTTCGGATCTTTCCCTACAGATTTGCTCCCGGACCGTCGCCCATATCCCGTATTATAGGAGTAATAACCTTCTCTTGTTGTTTTAACGAGTTATCTGGTCATTATCAAAACCATAAAGAAATATTTATGGACGAGATCTGGTAATGGATTTACTCGTTCAGTTTGATTGACAATGGTTTTGCTAATCAAAAGACAACTCGTCATCATATCTTGATCTCGTCATCTTAGAATCTACCATACTTTGATGACGCTTTACCACTTCATTATTAAAATTAGTCAGATCCTGATCAACGAGACATCTCATCGAAACCACTTGGTGGTTTAGGTCCAGAAATTATTTCGAAAATCACCTCCACAAACGTTACACCCCATTTTTACAGTTTCTTATCAACCTCCCGAAAAGAGATTTGTCTCGTTCTGTTAAACACATTGTTGCTATTGATCATGCGAATGAAATATACAAGATAAAAGGGATTTAGTACTTAAAAATGTTCTTGAAATGAAGGAGAGCTTATCACAGGGCTCTGTGTCTTGATCCATCTTTCTTAGTCTCAACCACTTTGTACCATGCCAGATAAATTACAAGCGTCCACATCAAATAATTTTTATCCTCCCTGATGCTCGTTGATCCGTGGTAACAAGTTCGGTACAGAATCTCCAAGTGTAATCGATTCCGCCGTAAGTTCTCGGAGACAGCCATCCTTAAAATTCCATCCAAGGCGTGAACACCCATAAAGCTTAGAATCCATCATATCAGATGTCTGCGAGGAAACCTTCCATCACACCAGAGACAATGTTTTCATCGTTTGAGGGTTTCTTTCGTCTTGCAGGAGCTAGGTGTTCTAGGATGTAAGGAGGTTTCCTCCGCTATCCATCTTTTCTGAAACGAAAAAGTTTAAATTCGTGTGAGGATGACATTCTTTTAAATTATGATTCATTGTTCTTTGGTGAGGTACTTTGTGTCAGTTTATAAACCAACAACAGCGCACAGAAGAAATAAAGTTCATAAACCTTTCGTCAAATGGCTATTTATTTATTTGTACATCAATGGATTTTCGGCTTATGGAAACAGAAATTATGTGACTAGTTTATATGGATCTTTTTCTCTCTCTCTCTCTCTCTCTCTCTCATTTGTACATTAATTATAACCTTCGACTTACGGAAGCAGATATTATGTGACTAGTTTATATGGATCTTTTTCATTTGTACATTAACGAGAACTTTCGACTTACGGAAGCGAAAATTCTGTGACTACTCTATGGTTCTTTTAATTTGTACATCAATAAACTTTTGGCTTATGGAAGCATACATTATGTGACTGTAGTTTATATGGATCTTTTTAATTTGTTCATTAATGAACCTTCGGATTACGGAAGCAGACATTATATGACCGTAGTTTATATGGATCTTTTTCATTTCTGCATTAACGAGAGAGAGAGAGAACCTTCGGCGTACAGAAGCAAAAATTATGTGAATAGTCAATGGCTCTTTTTCATTTGTACAGCAATGCATTTTCGGCTTACGGAAGAAGAAATTCTGTGACTGTTGTTTTTATGGCTTTTTGTCATTTGTACATTAATGAACCTTCGGCTGATACAGAGAAGTTCTGTGACTGTAGTCTATGGATCTTTTTCATTTGTACATCAATGAATTTTCGGCTTAATGAAACAAAATTTCTGAGACTAGTCTGATTAGAGACGTGTATGAAAATGTTTTTACTATTCAATGGAAATTGATAATCGTAATCTAGTCGTTGGTTGCATAGACGAGGTATCTTCATCATTAGCTTCAACTTATTCATTAGAGTCGCTCGTAACTGACCCGATCTTGATGGACGAGATATCTCATCATTTGAAAAGAGACTAGAACTTGACCTCGCCATCATAAAAAGTCGGTTGACTTGATGACCATATATCTCGTCAAGGTGGTCAGATTTTGATGGGCGGTGTACCTCGCCAAAACCACTTGAGAGAAACCATCGTAGAGAGAGACTATTGACCAGATTGAATACCTCCCAGTCGATTGTAGTTGAAAATTATATGTTTGTTGTAGAATCTCCTCCGATCTGATTAATCCCGGATCGTCGTAAACATCCCATTGTGTAGCTTCAGTGTGACGTTAATAAAAATACCATGCCATACTCAGTCGGTTGTTAGTTTCTATTTACTGACCATTTTGTCTAGATTTTACCGTGAAATTGGAAGTCATAATTACGGATTTAAATAGTAAAACTGTATTCTATTTTTTTCTTCTTGATCCTAGTGTAAAAAAGAACACAAATTCAAGGAGTTTACAAACATTATTTTTTGGTGATGGCCTATCGATTCTAAAAAATGTCTTCATGTATACATCATGTAATAAGCTGCACTTTGTATATCCGTAAAAAATTGACGGAGAGGAGCTCTGGTGTTTTACTGGTGGTAAACTGAATTGTAAAAAGACATACAAGAGAGCTATAGCATGTACGAGAAAGGTCAGATCGCTGCACGGGGTTAAATAGTGCAAGGGCCACATCTGACCAATCTGTGCCGAACAGAAGACGGAAATTAAAATGACCCGGCAAAAGGTTTACTGACACAGAAATACAGCCAGCGAAGGATCTAATCAACAACGGGCTATCGATGACGGTACGGGATCAAAATCCAAAGTGAGATATCCGAGAACACTACCACCTAATTTTGAATTGCGTTCAGATGAGGAGGTCACACCTCAGTTGGCACCACCGTGAGAGGCCGCGACAGATTAAACGCGCACCAACCCCTATGTAGACGACTATCTGGTTAGATCGAGTTTCGAATTCAGAATCCTAAGGTTGCTAATCCGCTGCTCTTCCAACAGGTGGGTTCAGCTGTCTTCTGAGGAAGCATGAAGCCAAGGTTCAGTATTTACTAACAAATATTTCCAGTTATTAGGATGTTTGGACAAGATATTTATACAAAGGCTTCCATAGAAAATGACGTACCCTTGCGTTCAATTTACGGAATATCTTGAGACGTTGTTGGTACAGGAACACGCGATTTAGCGTTCCCCTCGCATATTCAAATATATCCTGCCATGAAGCCTAAGTCATCAAATCTCTGGTTCTATAGACTAGTCATCGCACAGGCCCTGTTCCGCAAATCGAATCATGGCGTGTTGCCATCCGACACTGCACAAACTCGTGTGTGGGGCGAGCACGTGCTAAGCCCTCGTGGTGTGAGCTTCCGCAAATTCATGTAAATACCAATCAGGCGGCTCGTATCACTTGCTTAGCGACATTAAATTCGCAGTCTGCTAATGACGGGCAGAGCGTCTATTGCATCACACACCGGAGACTGCGTGTAAAATCTAAATTGATGTGTCAATGTCGGCCGATGCTGTTATCGGGCCGGGATGGTCAACCCCAGATGGACATTAGGGGTGGTGTCGGGGTTCAAGGGGGACGTGTCACGCTGGCCACCTCCCCATTCCCCCAATTTCCTTTCGGATGACGCCGAACATGACTGCTTGCGTGACACATGGGCGCGTGCTGCCTTTCCAAATGAGTGTCGATTTGATTGGCTCTTCATTTGTAGAGATGAGTTGAGTTGAGGGATGTCTTCCGAGGGTTTCTGCAGAGCAGATGGTGTTGGATGAAGTCGAGGCAAACGTTTCCTCTATCTTCAGGGCGAGGAAGATGGATGAACAGTTTGACGACATGTCATTAATTAGTCTCCTGTCAAACGAGAGTGATGCTTCTGATGTTACTCTCATTGGTTGATCAATGAAAATAACTAAATTTTAAATTCGTATATTGCTTTTGGGTTGATGCAAAAGTTCGTACCTTTTTCTTGACAAAACCCGAAGAAAATTTATTTTATTTATGCAAAAATTATATTTTATCAATATAGTACGAGCCTTTCTGTTCGATGACTTTTCTCCATCTCTTCAGTAGCTGCATCATCCCGCGCTCACTAGAAGTTCTGAAGTTTATGACTAAAGTACTGATGTAGGTGATGAAACCGTCTGAACTACTTAGGACAAGTGGAATCGTCAACTGAACCGTCACCCTACATCTATCAGGGCCTCAACTCTTATCTTCTTTTACTACTGCGAAGCATTCTTCCCTTTTCGGAAACACAAAAAAGCATACTATGTCAAAAATGTTCCTTATATTCTGTCATTTTTAACGCTTAACGAATTTAACGCGCAACAAATTTTAAAAAAAACACAACCCACTAACACAATTGTTTCCAAGTTCTCGCTGAAATTCCCTCCTTCAAACATCAAATTTTTCACGTATGAAGTAAATAAAATTTACGTTTTGCGTTGCAATGCCATCTAACGCCTAATATGAATTTTGTTGGATCGAAAAAATAGAACTTGGTGGAAAATTATTTTTTAAATATTGAGATAAGCATAATGAACTGTCATGAAAATGGCAAGTAATGGTTTAGATTGGTTGCTTTTGGGGTTTATGGCGCAAGGACCATATTAGACCAATCTGCGTCATACCCAAGATAACCAAGAGGGAGGTAAAAAAAGAAGGATAGGCAATGGTAAAACAGAAGAGAAAAACAGACAGATTACTAGAGTACCTCGACATCGTGATGCCCGTACATACCTAATAATGTGCCCTTGTGGAAATAACTTTGTAGACATGGTCAGCGAGAAATT
Source organism: Metellina segmentata (assembly GCA_947359465.1). Lineage (NCBI taxonomy): Eukaryota > Metazoa > Arthropoda > Arachnida > Araneae > Tetragnathidae > Metellina > Metellina segmentata. The sequence goes on from OX375882.1 coordinate 78,113,434, forward strand.
ACAGATGTTTTTATCAACTATTTTGCAGTATTTGGGATGATCAGATCATGTAGTTGATTGAAGTTAAATTAAACATTTTTGATCTTTAGGGGACGTTAGTTGTCCGGTTGAAACGCAGAGCATTAGCAACCTGAAGGTTGTGAGTTCGAAACTCGGCCCAGCCAACCGTAATGTACACCGGGATGATGCATGTTGAATCTTTTGGGTATGAGGTCCTCATGTTGGCTTGGTTTAGAAATATCTAAAGTGGGGTTCCAGCTTAAGTACTGACCTCGTCATCGGACCCCGGAATTGATCTCGGACAATTCCGTTGCCAAAAGCCTGTTTTGTTGATCCAGTGCGATTTAAATTCAACTACCTACCTAGTACTGTACACGTTGGGTCATGTGATATTCTTATCGCACCTCGCACCTAATAAGTCCACAAGATATTTTTAAAACGGTAATTTCGATTTATGGAACTCAGCATAACATTAAATCCCTTTGCCAACTTGCTTCGGCCAACGTTATTATTTTTGTTTCTGCGATAGCTAAAGATGAGTAAGATGCTGCATAGTTTACGGTCGGTCGTTTCTATGTCAGTATCATCAAACCATCGACTTCCTAATGGTGTAGATGGATCACCTGAGGCTAACCGTTATAAAGTCTCAGAAATCTAAAGTCACGTCTCCTGAATCAACCTGCGCCGCTTGGCTATTTGAGCAAAAACCAGTATTATACTTCACGACCGTCAGTTAGAATTGCATTAGGATTCCTACTTTCTCCCAACTACACGTGGGGGTTGTGGTAGTACGGTCGGAAGGGTAAAGGACTGAATCCGGGTGGCTGTCAGTTCGAATCCAACCACTGGCCCGTCGTGTACGAAGAGGGGCCAAGAAACAAATTTGGAAAGCGTGGTGCCAACTCAGGTTTCACCTCGTGATCTGACGGTAGTTCAAAATGCGGTGGTGCTAGTCGAATCCTCCTTCCTTACTTCCTTCAAATGTGCTTGTAAGAACTCGCCGTGGCCATTTTGTAGAATGTTGAAGGAATCATTGAATATAAACTCAATTAAAACAGGAACGGAGCAATTAAGTTAAAATTAAGGTATATTTACAAGTTAGTTATAAATGTTAAAGACAAGTTTCAAGATAATTGCATAGTTTAAAATTAAGTTATTCTTTTACAGAAGAGCTATTGTGTACGAGCAAAACGCCTACGCTAGGCCTCCCCCTATTTTTTTTACTCTCGCTTCCTTTTTCTCCCAAACACCCCGGTGGTTCTTCACGATACCCCTTCAACAGTACGGCTGCTATGTGAAATAATTGTAAGGAGTTGTGCCTTTAATGATAGAAGCATACAACTTGGGGCACACACACACACACACACATATATATATATATATATATATATATATATATATATATATATATATATATATACACATAAAGATTTAATTTTGGATAGGAGGCCATCTCAGATTTCGCGTATGGCAGTGATGGCGGACATTCAAAAGGACGGCTTCGGAATATTTTTGTGCTCTTTTTAAATGTTATTTGATGAAGTTAAATGACAGTTATTACAGTAATGGCGAGTAATTGTTGTTTTGTACATGTGATTTGCTATTTTTAATAATATATATCACATTTTATAGATATATATATATTCAATTTGTAACAAAATGGCGGCCTCTGAGTATATTTTATGTGCTCCTTTTTTACTGTCATTTGGTGATGTTAATAGCGTATTATATGTGATTTTGCATGAATTGATGCTATAAACATGCGTGCATGTCATAATTATATTTTCAGGTTAACTTTTTCCACAGGTGACACGATAAGAAGGAAAAATAAGATTAAAATGTGAATGTCGTGCATAAGCTGATTAATCTATTCAATACTGATACATCTGGGCAATTCAAAGAAACAGTGGAACAAGTGTTTTATCTGTCAAGAAGACAAGTCTGAAGCTCTTCGGTGTCTAGCAGACAGTAAGTAATAGCAGTAAGCGTGAAGAAAAGGGAACTGGTTATAAGACAATTTATGATTTACATGTGGGGTTTAGTATTGTTTGGTGTTTACCAAGGACAATAAATTTGGAACGTCTCGATGATGCAGGAGGTGTCGAGGCAACATTGGTACAATATAAAACTCAGTTTCAGGAATCATGTAGATTGCAGTTCAATAAGACAAAACTCCAAAGAGCTCAGAAATGAAAGATAGAACATGCGGATAATGCAAATAGTTCTACGAAATTCACCCGCCAGAATGTTGTAGTAAATTGTTCAGTGAATTCAAAAGCAATGTTTTTTTTTTTTTTTACCTGCCTGCTCAAGATGGAAGCTCACTATGTACAGCATCTATTGTACATTCGGCCTGGATGTGTTCCTCATTGTGTTCTTAAACTGGAGCACAGGCTTCTACTAGTGAATTTAGAGAGTGGGGTGCCAGCTCAGGTGTTGCTTCGTCATCTGACCGTGGTTCAAAATTACGAGTTGTTGTCCTCGGATCTTTCCCTTAAGGGACTGATCCCGGACCGTCGTCAATAGCCCGTTGTGTTGCTGTAGTACGCGACGTTAACTAAAAAAAAAATACCAAAAAAATCTACTAGTGAAACTGAGTTCCGGTAGTCTTATTGCATTAAACTTGGTAGACAACAAAGTTTCCTCGTACTATTGGCAAAGGACAGTCAGTTCTAATAGCAGGAGGTAACATTTGTGAAGCTTTCAGGAAGATGTTTAGTTGCTTTCTCTTCAAAAGTACTTTAAGTCTTAGTTTGATAGGTTCCTCTAAAATTACCATTTGGATATTGAACTAGGGATATTCCTATACCATGGAAAGAATCATGAGCTGTAGTAGAACTTGGATTGTGAAGAATATTATCAACCGCACTATTTGTGATAAGCCCTCTTTTTAATTGAAGAGGAACGACAGCATTTTCCATGTGATACAGATAACATATTTCATTTCCAAGTTCTGATGAAAGGTCTTGCACTCGGTCTTATGATATGCTAATCCGAACTCGTGAAGATCTTCAACTAGTTTACGCTTCCGGGTATTTCTTATGAATTAAAACAATAAGTAAATAAGTAAATAGGCAAATGTGTTTCACGTTCTCGATTGTGCTTGTAGACTGTTCCAGAATGACACTCCCGATGTCTCAACAAACTGTTATACATTAGTAACTGTGCAACAATAAGGATAGGTTGAGGTTAAAAAACTTGACTGCTTTAATATTTGGACCAATCATAACCTAACAACTAGAGCTAACAGAGATGCTGGTACGGAATTTTTCTGACAGGTTTCTCCAAATGATCCATTAAAGAGGTTTTTCATTAAAAAATATATCTTATAACTATATTTGCTGCTTTGGCAAGATTAATAGCGTCACTATCTGCATCATATTCACAATCTTTCTTCCAATAACATTATTAAATTATATCATCACACCTTGCTTATGTGCTTCCATGTCAAGAAAATATACAAGTACTCTGTTTTTCAGTTTTGTGGAAACTATGCGTCCTGAAAGATCACTACCTTGTTGTTTCATCCTCATGCTATATACTTTGCATAGATCAACAAGTTTAAACATAGTTGCGATTTCATTGTCACTACGATCATCTTCGATGTAGTATGATATAAGGTGGGAAAATGCAATACCATGGTTAGTTTGTTCTATTTCAGTTTATTATATGTTCTTTTTGTCTCTTGCTCTGTTATTTAATGATACGAGGCATTGAACAGAATACATGGCATTTAGTGCTATCAGATCACCGACACTCAGTTTCGCAAGCAAAGGCCTGTCCTCCAGTTTAAGGGCACAGTGAGGAACACATCCAGGCCAAATGTTCAATAGATGCAGTACAAAATAAACTTCCAGTTTGGACAGCATGTAAAAAAAAACCCATCGATTTTGAATTTTGAATTCACTGAACTGTTTACTACAACATTCTGGTGGATGAATTTCGTAGAACTATTTGCATTATCCACAGGTTCTTTCTTCCATTTCTGAGCTCTTTGAAGTTTTGTCTTATTGAACTGCAATTTACATTAATCGTGTAACTGAGCTTTATATTGTACCAATGTTGCCTCGACACCTCCCGGAAATCCTTGTTCTAATTCAAGGAAAATAATTTTTTATTGGGTTACACTCACTGGCTAAAGTTACGCACAGAGACGAAAATGTTATTTCCAGAATCCAATCTCAATTTGAGAGGCTGCAATTTGCTGCAAAGGTAGATGGAAGTATGCAAATGTGTATGACATGTATCGTCGCAGGACTGATGTCGCTGTACTACTTGTTTGTTACACATATGATAAAGTACTGAAGAAGATTTACTCATGTAAGCATATTTACATGGACAAACTACGAGAGAAGATACATTCAACTGTATTAATGATTACATTACAAATCAAGATATAGTTTGGGAGATGTGTATTGATATTTGTACAGATAGAGTGCTCGAGCAATGGTAGGAAATATCTAAGGTGTTGTATCACGTATCCATAAAGTAGCTACAAGAGCCACTAGCAGTCATAGGCCAGCACTTGTGACTATAACCATTTCCACATATTAAAAAAATGTTATGGATGAAGCAGTGAAAGTGATAAACTATGTATATGTAATCATTAATACAGTTGAATATATCTTCTCTCGTAGTTTGTCCATGTAAATATGCTTACATGAGTAAATCTTCTTCAGTACTTTATCATATGTGTAACAAACAAGTAGTATTGTATAATAAATACCATTTGTGGAGTAACAAGCTCGAATCTACACCATATATTAGAATGCAACTTAGCAATATTGTACCTGATATGAAGAAGATATGCAATTCAAGGACTCAAACTCATTAAATGCTTTATTTATTCATATTTTTATGTTTATATTATATTACAGTTTTATATTTAAAAATAATTACTAAATAAATAATGTGTTTTGATTGCTCAACCTAAAAAATAAGCTTAGTGTTCCGTTAAAATTTCTGGGTTTGTGAAGTGTTTCATTGCAGAAAACGTTTGGGAGAACCTGCTCTACATCATTCGTTAACAAACATACATGCACTGACTCGTATTTGAAATAAGAACCTATTTATCTATAGGGTAACACCTTAACCACCATACCGGCTGGTAGGCGTAACATGTAGGACAAATGCTGAAAGTAAATGCTGCTAGCAATGAGAGACTTTCGGCTGGCTGCTGATGGACGAGGTATCTTATCAAAACCCCTTGGATTGTTAGCGCCACGGATTATACAGTTTTGTAACAGTGAGAGTGTGTGCAAACTCCAAAAAGGGTTTAAAAAGGTTTTCTTGTGTAGCTACAATCGAGGAACTATCACGGACAGAATTATCTGAGAACAAGTATATTTGGAAGGCAATATTTTCCCCAAGAGCTAACTGAAATATTCGTACAAATTATTTCAGCAATGCAAATTCCTTTAATAAATTCGATGTTAAATAATTAGACGAGCACAGCCTATATCCATTGTTTACACAAAAATATACTGTTGAGATTTTTGTATTGTTCGATGGCATTGTTTATTTCAACACACCATAAAAAATTTAGAACCTTATTACTTGTATTTTTTCTGTGGAATAGCGAATTGAAATATCTTCCTGCAATTTTATGCGTTTTGCGAAATTTGATAATTTTGTGTAAAAAAAGCGACAAAAGAGGTTATTAATTTGATATAATGGCAAAGAAAGACAACTTCTTGAAGCCTGTAAAGATGGAAATCGTCAAGATGGGACATTGGATCCGAGTTAGAATGTAAGTACCAAAACTCTTACAGTAAATACTGAGCATTTCCATCTTGAGTACGCATTTAAAATAGAATTATTTCTAAAATATACGTCTGCTCCACTACCTTTTACGATCAGACCTAATAAAAATATAATTTAAAAAAAATTAAAATATTTATTAATTTTTTAATGAGATTGTATGCGATTACGAAAACTCAAATAAAGCGACCAAATGTAAATATTTATAAAAATTAGAGATAATTTGCATTCATCCTATCGAATATTAAATGTTTAAAATCATAGAATTGTGTTGTAAAAGTGAATATGGAGCTATAAGAGATAATCTCAAACAATATGTTGAGCTCAGTTGCATTGTAATTTTCCTTTCAATATTCTATGCATGTCAACAGTCAAAAATAAAATTTTTGTTTTAATCTACAATGACACCTAAATCTATATAAATAAGAATGGAGTGTTTGTTTGTACATTCAATATTTTCGACCCATTTCAAGTTTTCTATCCGTTTTGGACCCTTCTGATGCCGAATCCGCCTTTTTCTCGTTTGGTGTCTGTCTGTGTCTGTCTGTATGTTGTGCCCTATACACGTCCACGCGGTTTAAGATATTTTCATGAAAATTTGCATACAGTGAGTACTTAACATCATTTAGTGAGTGGCATTGGTTGCGAAAGTCTGTCTGTCCGTCTTTCTGTTCTATGCTCGATTTTGTGTTTGTGTGTTTGTGTAGACATCACATGAATTGTATTCCAGATATTTGATTGCATTGTATTTTATTTTATACATTATCTATTAGTTTAGTGAATGCAATATTAAACATTTCTTTATTGTTATATTTAGTTGAGTTTCATGCTAAAACACCTGAGTAAGTATACTTAAATCAACCATAATTTGGTAGTTTTGGAAAAATTGGAATGTCTATTGAATATTACGATTACTTCGATTGCTTTACCAGTACTGCTGAAAAAGTAATTATTCTTCAATTTTTTTTTTTTTTTTTTTTTTTAAATGGAATTTCATATCTGATACTTTATTTATTTCGAGTCTTATTTTTATTCTTTGCGCAATGAAAACGATTTCCGAATATTTGGGACAGACGATATTTTTCAATGAAACGAGAATGAACAAGATCGCGCGAGCAGTGATATAGTTTTTGATTCTTTCGCTCTGAATTAATTTCACATTTCTAAATTTTGTACACTTTTAGTTGTAAGTTGTGGCAACTGTGCGGGATCAAGAGATAAAATTGAATCACAAATTAATATCTTTAGAACAATTTTTTGCGACATCTTTTATTTTGTTTTACTTCGCTGTTTCCTGTTTTAAATATTTATTATTTTAATAAATGTGTTTTCCTTCTCATCACACGCAACAGCACCACAAAGTATTACACCTAAAAATGTTAGGTGAGTCAGTATATTCAGTAAATTTAAAGTGTAGTTATGCCATTATTGAAAGAATAATGCCGTTATTTAAAGAATAATGCCGTTATTTAAAGAATATTGCCGTTATTTAAAGTATAATGCCGTTATTGAAAGAATAATAATGTTTATTAATCCAAACTGGAACTTTTTCCAACGTTAAAAAATTCGTTGAAATAATGACAGGAGAAGATTGCAAAATTTCACAATGTCGGTCGCATACAGGAGGCAAGAGTGCCACAAGTAAAAAAATATTGTTTTGTTGACTATGAGTGCGAGAGCACTCGCCGTAAATCGTAATTTTAATTAATTGAGTTGAACATGAAAAGAACTTAAGAAAGTGAATTCCAAATCTTCCTATAAATCGTCTTTTATAGTAGCAACCTTATTATCACCTTTCGACATTTTGTAGCTTTGTCATACAGCAATTGTGCGATGTATGTGAAATGTATTACATGAATGGATATGCATGTGTAGGATTTGTGTCCAAAGTAAGTTGTAGAAAATATAAAGATGGCGAAAGATGTTAAAATAAATTTTTATTCTACAAAAAACGTAAGTCATTATATATTTTGATTATCTCTTCAATTTAGAGTAAACCAATTCAAACCGAGTAAGGTCGGGTATTTTGCTAGTATAGTATAAGAGTAAACACTTCTGAAATTCAGGGTCAAGAACTATAGGTGAAATGTCACTCACTGTGTTAAAAAGCATGTTTCTTTACGATCACTGATTTGTCTTTTCCGTTTTAGATGCAAACAGGGAAAACCAGGGGACCCAGATAGACAGGGTTTGTTGAAAGATTTCAACGATGATCTTTCGACATTCGAGAATTATGTAAATGTTGACACCGAGCCCGAGCTTCCTTTGCCTCGACCCTATAGGGAAGAATATGGGCAAGGATGTCACTTCATCAACACAAGAACAATCGTCGACATCATCAATGGATGGCTGGGCGACAACATCCAGCTTTCGTATATCGACCCACACTACAATGTGGACGAGGTGTTGGAGCCAACCATCATGGCCGATACCTTCCATGACCTTGATTTAAAACGATCGGACTCTTGGGGCTCTCTCTAGATATACTAGTCATTTGAAGAGAGGGAACAGCTACACTCTAAGTTTATGAGTGGCGGCCTTGGCGATTTTTTTTTGGCCCACTTCTAATGTCGCCAAGAAAAGAATTATTTCAATTTTTTTTTTTAATCTTTTTTTTTTCACTACGGAAAATGAAAACTTGAAAACACATTTGAAAACATTTTAAAAAGTAAACTTTTTTTTTAAATTTCACAAAAAGGAAATAAATTACGAAACACAATTGTGTTCCAGCAGAACTAAACATCGAATGTCGGGTAAAAATATGTATATACCCTGAAACTTATGAATTACGCTACATACAGTGGGCAAGTTGAAAACGAAAATGATTTATAAATGAAAAAGAAAGCAAGAAATAATACAACCTGATAACGTCAGAACTCTTGCGTGAAAAATTAATCAAAAAGAAAATGGCAAAAAAACAAAACTCTTAATCCTTTCGTGAAAACTAATATGATAAAATAAAAATTCCACAGCTGTCAAAGTACAAATAAATGGACCAATGGTATCACAATAAAAGATTTAAAAGGACCAATGCAATCAAAGAATATTTTAAAATCAAAATAACCAATGGGAGCAACAAAAAAAAATTCAAACGAACCAATGAAATCAAACGACCTTTAAAGGATTTTGGAAGAACTTTCTAGAATATTCAAAATGAAAATTGAAAGTTTCCGTTTGCCGAGGTTGCCATGAAGACCACAGCAACCGTAACGACAAATGGATTGTCTTAATTTATCGTAACTCGTTACTAGAAGTGCACCAAAAAAAATCGCCAAGCCGTTGCCATTACTCATAAACGTAGAGTGTAGCTATACCGAAGAGAGTATCCAGTATTGAACTGATCTATCGAAAGTATCTAGTATTGAACTGACTGGATTAAGCCTAATGGGAAGGGATCCAAGAACAACACTGTGTCATTTTTGAAGCCTGGTCAGATCACGAGGTAACCCATTCTTCAAACTTCTTCCCCTCTCTAACACGAAGACACTTGAGGCCAGTGTGAATTTCATGTGTGCCAACACCTTTGTACACAGCGGTCTTTTGTTGGATTCGAACTCGCAACCCTACTGTTGCTAATCCGATGCTTTTCCAACCGGGTAACCGCGATCCAAAGATAGTTTAACTGACACAGTATAGATAAATACACCCAGGGAGCAATAAAACCTCTACTACCTGTAGCTCGTGGGTTACTAGTGTAGTGGTCAAATCCTATGACCTACTACGACAACCTCTCCTCTCTTATGTCAGCAGAATGTTCCTTAGTTACTGCGTGTGGATATTATAAGACGTTGACTGTGTTGTACTTTTTGCTGCATGGCCGAAGAGGGCCCTTGTGGTAATGAAACTCAACCCACCCCTTGTAACGTTATGGTCCCCCTTATTCGATATTTCTTCTCTAAAGCCGCGTTAACACCGTAGTTGCAAACACGACCCCCTCCAAAGTTCGAAGACATTCCGAGAAGCATTGCTAACTTTAATCGTGACGATTTCGTGACGGGGTGGCGAGTTTGCAACTCCAATTTTGTTTTACACCACGAGTCGGTAGAGATAAAAGGATTGCAACATTTCTCCGAGACGAAATTTGGGATGAAAATGCCCCTTCCCCCTTCCGGTATTGCTTGACGATCACCGCTTCCCTCTGCCCTTCGGCACCCCGTGGTCGCCCACACCGTCTATTGTTCACTGTATGTGACACTTTACCCTCATTGCTAGCCTCTCGCTTTTAACGATGGTCTCACCCAATACCTCCTAGGTGCCCATTGTTTCGAAATTACACTGCAGCTGCAATAGCGACATCCTCCACGCTCGACATCTTGATGAATGGTGTTCAGTCTTCTCTACAAAGAGGTGAGAAGAGTACTCACCCCTTTTCGTTGCAGGTAAAAGCCGACAAAGCGTTTACACGGGAGTGGATTGAAAAAAGGATTCAGCAAAATGGGTCGTAAGTCGGAGCTGGCATCCCACTCTCTAAACTTCCACTGCACGCCAATGTGAATATATGTGATACCACAACATCTATATATATATTTCTCTTACGTGGCACGCAAAAAAGACGTTATTTGTTACCGCGTTTTGGCAACATTGTGCGATTGTTTGTTTACTAGGAGCCTCGCGAGTCATTTGAATCTATAGCGTTATCGGATGAAATTTTATTGAAAAAAAAATGAATTTTAGACGAGCTGTTGCGGTTCGTAATAGAAATCTAAGAAAGCGGAGGATCTTTTCAGGGCTATTTAAAAAACGGTCCTTCTCAAGGCTAACAATTATAGTACAACAAGACGCGTGCACTACAACTTTCGACAACAAACTCAGTCAAAAAGTGTATGGGTGGCTCGAGTACTGGGGAAATGTACACACAAACAACATGCTGGGTATTCAATTTCCAAAGCAGCGCTCACATTGCGAGTAAAAATTTGCTCAAAGTTTTCATCTAAATTCTGATTCCAGAGGTACTGTATATATCTTTTATGTAATACAACAAATTTAGATTTGAAAAATATTTTTTTGGAATATATTTTGTAATCAATCCCCTCTGCTAGGACACGTGTCTTCATTGATGCGAGCGAAGCGAGCATAGGTTCGCGCAGCGAACCAATGAGGATTGCGAAGCAATCCTCCGGGGGTTGGCGAGCGTTAGCGAGCAGGGGGCGGGCCCCCTAGTATTTTATATACGACAGCGCCCTCTAGCACGGACCGTACACGACAGTCTGTGCTAGGATCGAGTTTCTAACTCGCAACTCTTGGATTGGTAACCTCCAGTTACGAATTTAGCTACCTAAATTAACTTTTGGGTTATGAAGCTGAAATTTCATTTTGAAATTATTCGGCTAGCTAGTTGTTATGTCGCTTTATGGCGTAAGGAGATTATTAGGTCAAGCTGCGCCGAATACAAAAGAACGTGAAGTAAATATTGTCTCAAAGTTTCCATAGTTAAACCGCACCGCGTATCTGGTCATTTTATTTTCCTGATTATCGGTTATATGGTTGGTTTTTTTTTTCATCTTTTCTATGAAATTATCGTTTTTTTTTTTTAATAGCAATTGTTGTAACATTTCTTGAGGCGGAGAACAACACAGGGAATGACGAGAATAAAAAAAAAGTCCCCCGGAGAGGACCTGAATTTTCGCTTTTACTTTCCTCCCTCCCCTCTCCTATTTTTATTTTGCTTTGAATCATCGTCGGCTTTACCCCCCTCCTAAATTCTCTTCCCCCAAGCACAACAAGTGGAAGTATGTCTGTTGTTTGGTTGAAGTTATCTCTCCCTGTTTGAAAAGTACTTTGAAATTGAAACGAAAAGAGAAGAAAATTTTGTTTCATTTCGATCATACGTGCTGAATAAGAACATTCATTTATGTTAAAAATAAAAAATGTCTTTTTTTAGTCGGAGGACATATCGTACATCTGCGAAAAATGAAAACGGAAACGAAAAAAATAAATTTAGATTCTGCGATCTTTTATGATGTTGCCATTCCAAAGAAAACAATAATAATTAAATTCCATTAAATTCATTAAAAAATGTTCTAGATTGAATTTTAAAATTCACCGCGACTCAAAAATTGCAAAATATTCGGACTACCTGTGTGTCAAATCCCATTTTTGTAAGTGCCGTAGATTCGTCAGGACTGTGATAACGAAAAACAGAAAAACAAACACTTCCTTTTATAATAGTAGAGATAAGGGCATTGAATATGGATGCAAGTACGTATGCGTACTGTACTTAGATTGGTAAGGGAAGCTAATCAATTTCACTAAAAAGATATTGCATATTTCTTACTGTAGTTTTTACTTCACGAATAAATTTTAAAAATTTTATTAAAAGTCTTAATATATGTTTATTCGCACTATATTCGGATAAGTCAATATAATCCTGCCATAATTAAAAAGTGTAGTATTGTTCCGCATATATGGTCACCCCGCTAATACAATCTGATTTTTTTGGACCCCTGAGCTGACCACATAACCAATACTGACTGTAATTGTCTCAGGTGGCCATTATCAATATATTTATTTTTCATTGACTAGTTAAAGGTACTTTCGTTCGATATAAATAACAAAAATATTCTATATGATAAAAATGGGCCTGTATGATAGATAAAGGGTAACGAATGCCAATAAATCTGAGTTCTGATGTAAAACAGCGATGTCAGTTAGTTAAGAAAGATCTTTGAAAATTTACATACAAAGAACATAACATATTTCAGACACGTGCACAATGAAAGCATAAATCACACTGGAAACATATAACTCTGTTTGGAAAAGATAGAGATTTGGGTGTTCTTAGAATGATATAGACTGAATCAATTTTTAGAAGCAAGTAATTAGGTTCCTACAATGTTTTTTAATCTTAAGTATATCAATTCAATGTAAACCTGCTCATTACTAGTCGTTTACCCAACTTGAATAATAACGTATTCGGCTTTCGAAAGAATTCTTGTCTGTTGTTTTAGGTTTAAAAATGGAGCGCGATCCCTAAATTTTGGGGAACAACAACTGTACATAGATGAGACTTTGTTGACCTACAGAATATTGTTTTCATGTATTCAAGGCTAAATAATCTTTATCGTTATGTAATATATTCTACAAATATAATTTAAAGGGACTTCGGACCTTTTAATCTCTCTAATTTTCAGTGAAAATGGGTAGACGTTTTAAAGTATTATAAGCTAACTACCTTCCGATGGATTAAATTCTAATTTGAAACTTTTACACATGAAATGTCATATAAAAAATGAATCACACACACCTGCAAGATACAATAATTTATGTATATCAACAAAAATATTGGGATGATTCAAAAGTTAGTCCCGTTTTTGTTTGACAAAATTTTTTTTTTATTTACTACAAATTAAATTTAATTAGTATAGTATTTGCCGTTCTATTGGATGACTTATCTCCATCCCTCCGGTAGCGGCATTGAATGAGAACAATTATGATCTCTATTATGGGTTCAGTAATATACAAGAAATGTTTCATTGTATTTAGAGTAATAAGAGTAATGGAAATATCTTGCAGGGCACAAAATTACAGAGGCTGTTTAAGCATTTTTGGAACGATTTTAATGAACTAAAGATAAATTTTTTTCATAAAATCTTTTTTTGCTTTAAATGTTCTATTAACTATCTTTCTTGTAGTATCTTTGTAGTATTTACAAAGGTATTTTGTCCCATTCTTGTTCGAAAGTTTTCCAAAGGACTTGAACGGTTTACCGTTGATGAATCTATAATGGTCTTTTTAAAAGTCCAAAAGCACATGTCCAGGGGTGAGACATCTAGAGATTTAGCAGGAATATCAGTCAATGGTTGATACAAGTTTCTTGTTTCATATTTTCCGAAAAATTAATATTGGGTTTAAATGTGTGGCCTCTTATTTATCCTGAAGCAGCTCTACTGATTGTTAGAACAGTGGTTAAAAATATGGTATTTCTTTTTGGAATAATGGGGATAAAATATGGTCTTCATAGAATGTGGAATGTATTTTAACATTTTTTTCTCTTCTCGTTACTTTAAATTTTCCATTATATGCAAAACCGGCAACAATCATAAATCCCTTAGAGAAAGTATCTTTAGATTCTTTGAATCTTTCGTATCTTAAGACTTTTCTCTATTTGATAATAATAAATTCCGTTTTTTTATAGCAATAATTTAAATACACACACGTCTCGTCTTTTGTATCAACATTTTTCCAACTTTCTCCAATTAAATGCTTTTCTTACAGAACATTGCAGCAAGTCCTTCGTTCTGCAATACGTCGTGGGGATAGACGATGAACATTGTATATTTTGGCATTTTTGTAAGATTCAAATCACTGTTATTTATTTTATTTACAGTTGAAACTGAACACTTTAATGACTTTGCAATAGTCCTTTGACCTTTTCGGATTCTTTTTTAAAATAAAAGATTTTATCTTACAAATATTCTCAGAACTTTTTTTTTGTATAGTACTTGGAAGTATTTTTTTCCACTTTTACGTTTTTTCCTTTTCTTATTAATAATACTACTTATCGTACCTTTAGATATCGAAAACCCGTGACTTTTATACCTTTTTGAATTTAATTGGATAAGCATAATTCTCTCTTCTGACATAGCCTTCATTCCTTTGAGTGTTTAAAAGCTCCATTTTGAATGTAAACAAAACTCTAAGTTAGCTGACGATAAGTTATACTTAACTGTTTAACTGCTGCGAAAATAAATTCTTTCGTAGCATACGATTTTGATACAGCTTATGAAAATCGATAAAAAAATGTCCGAACAGTCCCACTTTACAATAATAATTGGGTCTACCTATTTTAAGAGTAAAAAGGTAGAAATGAAGTAAGCGAAGAATAAATCGATGTTTTGATGGCCCAAAAAACTAATTTCGTACAAAACAACTGTATACAGTTAATCGAACAAAGTACCTCGTCATTAGGAAAACTGGCCAGATCTGGACAGACGAGATACCTCGTCCATCGAGGTCTCGTGTTTCGTCATTAGAAAAAAATTCACCAGATCTAGATCTTGTCATCACTTGAAAATCGGTGAATGAGGAACTTGCATGTTTTTTGTTTATATTTTATGTTATAAAAAATAAAAAAATATGATAGAAAGTATTTTTCTTTGTTACTTTTATAGCCCGAAAAGGTAAAATAAAAAAATTTAAAGTTCGCACTATTTACTTCATCTCCTACGCCGCTCCTTGTGACGTCAATATGCACTATGACGATTTGTTTACTTTTATAGCTACGTTGAAATAGCGGGAAATTTTTTTTTAATTGATTGTTTAAAAATTAAAAGAGCAAGGAATATGAAATTTCAACGCGCTAGACAAACGTAAACATCACATCATGGTGCACAATGACGTCACGTAGCGTTTTGAGGTCATGTGCTTTTGCCGTACTTTTCGGTAATTTAAAGCTTGAAATTTTAATTAATTAAGTCCATTTTATAGGTTTTAACTGTCGATTTTGAACATTTTAACGATCAATCTCTAATATTATAAAAGGAAGTGTTTATTTGTTTGTTTGTCTGTTTGGGGCCGCAAAATCTTGACGATTCTAAGGCACGTACAGCAATGAGATTTGACACACAGGTAGTCCGAATTATTTGCAATTTTTGGATCGCGGCGAATTTTAAAATTCTATCTAGAATATTTTTAAATGAATTTAATAGTTTTATTGTCCATCGCTTTTTCAAACGCGGAGAACTTCTTCTACCCGTGTGACCTTGCAGTCAGGGTTTGGAATCATGCCAAGTTTTTTTCATTCGCAGTACAAGGGGAATTTTTTTTTTCATTTCCGCTTTGATTTTGCGTGGACGAATAAATTTTCAGCCAGATTATAAATCTTTTAATAGAAGTCAGTTCTTTTTCCATCTCCTAGACCGTTAAAGATCAGAGTAAAAATTTCAACGGATTTGAAATCTGCGGAAAATTTCAGTTTAGATTAATACCTAAAAATATGATTTTCTTTAAATAAATAATTTTTTAGTTGAATATATCTTCAACGGATTTGAAATCTGAGGAAATTTTTACACAATATTAATACCTTACACCACGGGCACGGGCAAGCCACGCAGTGGCTAGAATATTAATAAAACAAAGAAATGAGCATTTTCCTCACTGGTGCAAGTTCCTCATTCTTGATGACGAGATAACTCGTCATTAGCAAAATTGTTTAGCTATTGATGGACGCGATATCACGTTGAAACCTCTCTTGAAAGGGTTTTAAAACTACAGTGTAACATAAAAGGTAATTCAAATTAATTTATATTCTGCATCCAGCAGTCGATAGTACACGACATTTAAAACTCGATCATCTCGACCCCCAATCGAAACTTTACTTTGATTTTTTTTAAAAAGTAGATGTGTTCCTTTAATTATTATGTGTTCTATGGAGTGAAATCACTCACTATTTCGAAAATCTCGTTGCAATAAAAGTTTAAAAAATATAATGCAACATACAGAACTTCCGAAACAACCCGGTAGAACGAAAAACATTAAACACCCGGAAAGAAGAAAAACTTTACTTCGTCAATTGCTAACTTTTGAAACAATTTGCAACAATTATCTCGAAATGTTTGAAACTTTTCTTCGTATAGGAAATAGACTCCAAACAACAACACAAAAGCGACATTTTCCAGAGGTCTCTTCCACCAAAAATCCTGGCACCATGGTATCGACAAACCTCTGGACGACCCTCCCACATGTGCGGGGGTGGGGGCACTTTACACCTAAAATTCGAAGACTCCTTGAGACCACCTCCAAACTCACACAAAATCCCTCACGGTATTCAGGCCAGTCACGCTCTGAGAAAAGGAGCTTAATATTCATGATTCCCGAAATTCCTGAAGATGCTGTTGAAAGATTTCCCTCTCTTGGGGAGACAGCGATTAATGTTGCTGTGGGACGGCGAGAAAAATTAATCTATTAGTTTTTCCTGCGTGGCAACATCCGTGTGTTTCTTGGAAGGCGAAATCCAATTTGTATGGTTAGCGGACAACTATCCGTTTGCGCTCTTACGGGAACTACCAAGTTCAGATCTTAGCATTTGCATAAATAAATGAAGTGTAATTCTAGTAAGCGCTCGCAAATTAAATTTGCGTTCAGTTTTATTTTTGCTTCTGTTTGTAGCGGGACTTAGTATCTTGGTGATGAAAAAACAATGAAAAACTTTGGTTAGAGGAACTTTTACCACCGTGTGTTTAAGTAAAAAAATATTGATAAGTTTTAAATAGTTAAGAATTACGAAATAAACTAGTTTTTTGGTTTACCGAAAGAACCGAGTTGGATAAGGGGGGGGGATAAGCAAGTTATAATATTAAAGTTGTGAGAAAGCGGATATTTAATATTTTCCTTATCTCCGTTCGTAGTAGTTCTTTGATTGACCCTGTAGATAAAATGTAGCTTGCAGTAATATTGGATTAAAACTTACACTTATATATGTATGGTACACTTATATAAGTGCGATACACTTATATTATACACTTATAGATGTGTGTTTAACTAAAGTTTAGTAAATTTCAGTTTAATATTCAACAAAGAAAGTTTCATAAATTAGAAACATTGAAAACTTTTACAAGGAGGAACAATAAAATAAAATCACATAAGTGACTTCTACACCCGTCAGTTGTTTACGAAGTAAGTTCTAGAGAACATCTCCGGAAGGTTCCTGATTCAAATCCGGGTCAGTGCATGGATGGTCGAAAGCTATGGACCTTAAATCGGTCGTGGTCCAAAGTCCTTACATTGGGTTGGTGTGAAAGTTTGGAGAGTGCGGTGCCAGCTCAGGTATTGCCTCGTCATATGACCGTTGTTCAAAATTACGTGGTGTTCTCTTTGCATCTTTTCCTTAGTGGATTAATCATGGACCCTCGTCAATAGCCAGTTGTGCTGCTCTAGTACGACGTTAATTAAAATTACCTTACCTAAAGAACATATTAGTGCTGTTATAGTACAGTTGGAAGAACAACAGACTAGAAACTGGATGGTTATGAGTTCAAATCTTATCAAAGACCGTCGGGTACTAAAGGATCCAGTGCACATTAAATCTATCGTAGCCTCGAATGTCCTCACGTTGGAGTGGTGTGGAAGTTTGGAGAGTGGGGTGCCAGTTCAAGTGTGAGCTCGTCATCTAACCATGGTTTAAGATTACGTGGTGTTGTCATCTGATCTTTTCCTTCGGGGTTGTATCGAATCGTAACCAATAGCCCGTCGTGTACTCCAGTGTTACGTCAAATAAAGTAAGTTAATTAAAGGTGTAACAAAAATAATACTTCGGAACATCTGTACATTACTCAAACTCTTACCTCCAACCCGCACGCCCGAACTATCTCAGAACATTCAGTTTTAATGCAACACGCAAATATTCAGATTCGGTAAACAGCTCCCCTAAATATTGTGCTGTTCCTCAATGACTCAGACATCATGCTACACGAAATATTTCGGGTATGCAGTCCACTACAATGCAAATATCACCAAACTGTAGTCGGTCGTACAGATAAGAGGGCAATAAGGAGGCCATTGTGGGCCTGTGGGTATGCCCACAGCACTAAAAACCTTCTAAGCGACAGTATGTGCACTGTCAATGTGTCCTTTCATTTGCGAATGGTTCTTGCGAGAAGGTTTTATACTCTTTAGTGTTACCCAATTTCCAATTACTAACCCGGGGACTGTAGTGACTCAGTGGATACGCCCACTGCTAGAAACCTTCGTTGTTCGTTTCCTGTGAGGTGGAATCTTCCCTGGGTGTATTTATTGTGTCAGTAAAACCTTTTATTATGTGTGTTTGTCTGTCACTTGATATTGTATGCCAGGGGTAGCCAACCTTTTACATAACATGCGCCAATTTGTTTTCACATACGAGTTCCGATACGCCATATAACTCTAGCACCTTTTCTACCTTACGTTCAGGGTCCTGCCATATTCTTAATAACTTTTTTAATAAAAGTATGTTTATAGACACAATTAACATTTTTAAATGCTTTAACTTCAGTACGTAAAAACAACGTCTGTTGCAGCACATAAACATTACAATTAATAAGAATTTTGAGTTTGTTTGGATTTCGCTAGTCTTTCAATGTTTGGTGTAAAGTTGTTGCTGAGAGCAACAGAGAATTTTTCAAATTTCAATCATTCATTCCCTACCTCGTTTTCCTCTTTTAATGAATTTCATGGATGAAAATGCTTGTTCACTTGCAATCAAAGAATATGTAGGCGCAAGGATGCAATGCGCCACTTGTAATCATAAAATGCGCCAAGTTTGGCGCATGCGCCACAGGTTGGCCACCCCTGTGTATGCCTTGTGTTTGGCACAGCATGCCCACATATGGTCTTTAAGCCATTTAAACACATTAAACCAAACCAATATATTACTAACCCATAAAAAAGTGCAATACCTAGTTTTACATCGAAGCTTTTATTTACTTTCTGTCATAGGTGGGTATAGGTACATTAATTAACGGTAGGTGTATTCAGTATAGGTATATTTATAAACCCGACAAGCCAATTACTTACCCATACACCGATGAAATTTATTGTTCTGCTTCAAAGATTTTATGCACTTTCTTTAATAGGTAGGTATATGTATTGTCAGGAAGCTGTCGCCATCTGGAGTGGTTGGCGAGTTAGAAGCGCGACAACCCGGAGAAGGGTAGCCATGATCACAGGGAGGGTCTTCAAAAAAGACGAGCGAGGAGAGACCGTTTTTTTTTTTCCGTATTAAGTTAGTCTACGCTACCGTCGTTGCCTAACAGTCAATGATTCATGGTTATGTTTTATACATGTTATGTATCGTGTCTCTTTTCATGTAATAAATTATCTTGGGACTAAAAACTGCTGACATGACTTATTGTGTTTTGGAAGCAACAAAAAGAAACCATCTAACATGTATATTAATTAAAACGTTAGGTATATGAATTATAGGTACATTAATAAATCCGACAAACACACACAACACACACCAATTACTTATCCTTACAAAGATGGAATACATTGTTCTACGTCAATGCTTTTACGTACATTCTGTAAAAGGTGGGTATAGGTATATTAATTAACGGTAGGTATATTAACTATAGATACATTAATAAACCCTACAAACACACGCTTTAATTACATATCCATTTAACGATGAAATATATTGTTCTATGTCAAAGCTTTTACGCACTTTCTTTAATACGTAGATATATGTATATTAATTAACGGTAGGTATATGAAAGTTATAGGTATATATTAATAAATCCAACAAACACCAATTATTTACTCATACAAAGATGAAATATATTGTTCTACGTCAAAGTTTTTAAGAACTTTCTGTAATAGGTGTATTGATTGACGGTAGGTACATTAATTACAGGTATATTAATAAACTCGACAAACCAATTTACCCTTAGAAAGGTGTTATGTATAATTCTACACCAAAGGTTTTACGCACGTTTTGTAATAGGTATATTAATTGACGGTAGGTACATTAATAGTATGTATATTAAAAAACTCGACAATACAATTACTTACCTTTAGAAAGGTGCAATATATTATTCTACGTCAAAGCTTTTAAATTCTTCCTCTAATAGGTAGGTATATGTATATTAATTAACGATAGGTATATGAATTATAGGTAGATGAATTATTGGTACATTAATAAATCCGACAAACCAATTACTTGTCCATACAAAGATGCAATACATTATTCTACGTCAAAGCTTTCACGCACTTTCTGTAATAGGTATATTAATTAACGGTAGGTACATTAATTATAAGTTTATTAATAAGCCTGACAAACAATTATCCTTATAAAGGTGCAATATATTGTTCTACGCCAAAGCCTTTACGCACTTTCTATAATAGGTGGGTATATATACAGGGTGGTCCCGAATTCATGGTACAAACTTTAATGGTAGGTACAGGACATTGTAACAATGATTTATTGTATAGGAATGTATAGTCGCAAGTGACGCGGTGAGGCGAAAACAGGGGAAATAACGGCCGAAAGGAAAAACAAAGATTTTATTGAAAGCGTTGTTGACAAGTGTCATGTTTACAGTAATTGTTCAAAATTGCGTCCACCAGTATCGATACATGCTTGACAGCGTCGGTGGAGCGATTGGCGTATACGTTCAAAGATGCCTGGTATTTCACGCACACCTGCAGCAGCTACAGATAAGCGAGCGACGAGATCCTCATCTGAGTCAACTGGAGTCTCATAAACAAGATGCTTTAGATGTCCCCATAAAAAGTAATCGAGGCTCGATAAATCGGGAGATCGGGGTGGCCAAGGGACTGGTCCACCACGCCCAATCCATCGAGTACCAAACGTGGCATTCAGGTAATTCCGTACATCAATGCTGAAGTGTGCTGGCGCCCCATCGTGCTGAAACCACATGCGGTTACGAATGGCGATCGGAACATCATGCAGCAGTTGTGGTAACACTTCTTTCAGAAAAATAAGATAGCTTCCGCCAGTGAGCCGCGTGGGTAGTA
Source organism: Metellina segmentata (assembly GCA_947359465.1). Lineage (NCBI taxonomy): Eukaryota > Metazoa > Arthropoda > Arachnida > Araneae > Tetragnathidae > Metellina > Metellina segmentata. The sequence continues at coordinate 78,134,644 of OX375882.1, forward strand.
AGTATGGGCCAATCAAAAAGTCGTTCACAATACCAGCCCACACATTAATACTGAAACGTTGTTGAAACGCATGTCGACGCGTTGCATGTGGATTATCGGTTGCCCACACATGGGAATTGTGCGCATTAAAGACACCCTCGCGTGAAAATGTCGCTTCATCTGTAAATAGCACATAATCTACGAAATCCGGCTGCAACGCACATTGCTGCATCACCCACAGGCAGAAGTTCACGCGGCGAGGATAATCTGCCGGATTCAATGCTTGTACTTTCTGAAAATGGAAGGGGTGTAAGCGATTTTCGTTTAACACTCTGCATACAGTCTGATGACTCACACCTACGTCACGCGCAACAGTTCTTGTGCTTGACTCGGGTCTATCAGCCACAATGTTCAAGATGCTTTCTTCCAGCCTTGGAGTGCGTACAGCTCTTACTCGACCAGCGCCATGTCTGTTGACGTCGAACGCACCTGTTTCACAAAGTTGACGATGTAACCGTTGAAAAATTCTATGATCCGGCATTCGTCGATCAGGATACTCCGCGCGATACATTCGTAACGCAGCTCTGCCGTTACCATTTGCACGGCCGTACATGTAATGCATGTCTGCTTTTTCTGCATACGTAAAGTCACCCATCGTCTACGGCAGCACAATTGTGAATGGCGCTTTTCCCTACTGCGATGCATCATGTTCAACAGCGGCTAGACATCTACTGCCCTCTACCGGCAATGATACCAACCGATCACTCCATTTCTCTTTCCTTTTATTTCCCCTGTTTACGCCTCACCGCGTCACTTGCGACTATACATTCCTATACAATAAATCATTGTTACAATGTCCTATACCTACCATTAAAGTTTGTACCATGAATTCGGGACCACCCTGTATATATATATATATATATATATATATATATATATATATATATATATATATATATATATATATATATATATATATATATATATATATATTAATTAACGTCGCACTGTAGCAACACATTCCGCCAGGGGAGACCCGGCACCTATTCTTGTAAGGATTTACCGTTTTAGTTGTCTCCCTTGGGAATTTACTAGTTTCTTATTTGCAGTTTCTGCTAGATTTTCTTGACGGTCATCCGATGGTCATACGGGAATTGCG